>JXCR01141607.1:29228-46886 GCA_002079205.1 Phalaenopsis hybrid cultivar
CTGCCACATCTCCATTACAGGAATGCTTCTGCTCTTCATTTGGTCCAGCAGCGCTGCTCTTCTTGATAAGTTCGTTTTTCAATCTTTTAAGCATTTTCTATAGTGAAAAATATTATATCAGGACTGCTGACGTATAATTATATTTGGAGTCCACTGATGTGCAGGCACATGACTTCAAGAAAACGAGCACGCTTTTCTATGATTCGGTCCGGTAACACTGGAGAATATTTCTTTTGTGTTATTTTGCGTTATTCAGATGTTATTATAGTGGTATTAATGTGTTATTGTATTATAATAGCACCGAAAATATTCGCAGAACATAATAACACATGAATATCATCACTATAACACCTAAATAATGTGGAATAACACGAGAAGAATGTTCATATGCGCTAAAACAATTTTTTTTTAATTTTTCTGTCACATACACGTGTCCAGATATCAGTGAACTCCGAACGTAGTTATACGTTTGGAGTCATGATGTAATATTTTTCCTTCTCAATAGGGCAAAATTCTACTCTTCAACAAATCTACAACAAATTTTATTATTTATTTAGCTAAATTTTAATCAACTTGTTGAGAAACCTTTAATTCTGAGCTTAATTTGATTATGATTATCGTATTGGACCAGCTATGTCATATATTGGAAGGCTAAAGATTTAGCAGTATATATTTTTATCATAGTCACCAACTAATTACAGACTCATTTGAGAAAACTTTTATTGTCATAAATTCATGACTTAGGGTCCGTTTGGGGCAGCTTGTGCATTTCAAGATAAGCTGCTTATCCTGAAACGCGGCCTGCGGGCTGGCTGCAGGGGTCGACCCGCAGCCTACGTTTAGTGTAAAAATCCAAACACAGTTTCAGATAACTTGGTGAAAAACACGAACCAAACGGTACATCAGCATTTTGAAAACGTCGCCCGCACTTATAAGCTGCCCCAAACGGTTACCCGTAAGCTCTTTTGTTTCAATGATATTTTTTTGCCTTTTGCATGGAAAATGTCTAATTTACCCTTAAATTTAATAGTAATAATGGGGTTAGTAAAGTCATTTATAATAAGAAAAAGTACATGTAATGATGTTAAAAAGCACACAATTTTTTTTTATTTAAATGGTAAAATTACATTTAGCGACTACCATTTTATATTATTATTTATTCTAATGTTGCTTTAAATGGAGTTTTTTGAAAGAAGAATCTCTCCCAAACAAAGCCTAAGTGGTTCTTGTTGGTTTATGTGATTTCATGGAAAGAATTAAATGAAGGAAATATCGGTTGCAATTTGCTTAATTATGATCTCTAGAATATGAAAAGAATATGTACTTATTCTTTCATTCGAAAAGATTCATTCTTTTATGCTCTATTTATTATCCAAAATCTCAATTCTTACACCAAAATAAAAATAAGAAAAGATTCATGGATTAGAAATACATGAATTGAGAGTCAACAATCACATAAAATTGAGTAGCAGCATATCCAACAATGAAAAAACTAGATGATAGAAGCCCTCAAAGAAGCAATGGCTCGGGCAAGGGAGTATAGAGGAAAACTACTTAGAGGAGACCCTCGTGAAGAAGAGTCAGTGGCCAACACCAAAAGTGTGATCCACAACCTATGCAGGGTTGGAGGTTCTTAGTACCACAACAATATCGGGTCGACACTAATGCACATACGATGGTTTGGGTGGATTGAAGCACCCACAAACCAGAGAATACATTCTTTCAACAAGTTTTTAAAGTTGATCCCCCAATATATTCTAAATACCATCATTAGAATCCTTCAAGGATCAAACTGATTCGACCAACCATTCAGCATCCTTCGAGTTGATCATCTACTCTCTATGAATTACTGGCACATTGAAATGTCAAATCTTCTTCACCACACTGAGGGAGTTGGCCCTCGGGTGGTTCAATGGAATACTGTTAGAGAAACCACATCATTTACAAATTTCTAGGGGATATTTGTGGCACACTTTGTCAGTGGGCAAAAGCCACATAAGAGTTTACAAACCCTACCGCATATCAGGCAGCGGCAAAGCGAGAGCCTCTACCCAATTTTCATTAGTTTCCAGAAGGAGATAATAGTGGTGTAGGATCTAAAACCTGTAGTCGCACACGCCACCCAAGTTTAAGGGTCGAACAAGGGACCCTTCCTCTATGCTATAGACCTTCAGCTACCAAAAACCTTAGTTGAATTGTTGGAACAGACAAACAATCACATCTTGACCAAGAAGTGCAATTACATCCCCACTTCCACCAGAATAGAGTCAGTCACCAATTTTTTACAAAAGAGGGCCTCCAAAGTCAATAAATGGAGAATGAGGAAGTTTCATGTCCTTTCATTGGGCCATGGCATGAAGACAGTCAGCCGTCTTGGGACAACAAGTGGACAAATAAGAACTATAGTTGAGGAGGTTAGGCTTGGCATCTTGACCGGCTGCCATCTTGTTACAATAAGCAATTGCAAAATGAAGACCAGACTCTGAACGAAAATTTAATGAGAGTCTCGATTGTCAAGCTAGTGGATGCCATACAGAATAAAAAGTATTTTAAAAAGGAGCTACCGATGAGAGTTCGAGCTTTTCTCCATGACACCAAGAAGTACTGTGCTTTTCTTGTAGACCATGGCCATGATATGGAATAATACCAACACCTTTGGATCCTATTCTAGGAGTTCATAAGATCTGGGAAACTTAAGAGTTTTTAGCTCCTAGAGTGGAAACCCAAAGATAGTGGAAGGCTTGAGTTGAAGAAATATTGGATGAACCAGTCTGAGCAAATGCCACTCATATTGTTGGGATAGTGCCAACCATCTTTGGAGGTGGTGAGAAAGTGTTCTGATCAGCCAACAAAAAGAGGCTTTGGTTAAGATAATTTTGCACAATAACTTTTGATTTGAAGCACATCAGCTTTTGCCTCAAAAGGCAACACTCACCCATCGATCACGTTCACTGATACAGATCTACCTCCCAAGGGGAACCCTTTTAACAATATTATCGTTGTCACAACTATGATTAGTAACTACAAAATTGATAGCATTTTGGTTGATATTAGTAGCTTGGTGAACATTATGTTCAAGACAGTGTTCGACAAGATAGAACTTAAGGCCGAACCACTTTTTCGGTTTCCCTGGAAAGAGAAAGGAAGCATTGGAACTGGAAGACACTTAGGGAGAATGTGAGAAGTAGTTCACTTACATTGAAGACTTTCTTGTGGTTGATTCTCTGCCAACTTACAAATCTATCTTTAACCAGTATCTGCTCGATGACTTCAAAGTCGTGGTCTCAACATACCACACAGTAATAAAGTTTACGGGTGATGGGGAGAACATCATCATTAAGGGGAGCCTTGAACAATCTCGGTTTTGCTACCACATGGTAGTCGGCAGCACGGAGCAGGAGCCACTCAATCTTTAAAACCAACATAAATGAGGCCTTGAGACTTGTGGGACTACCCTAGAACTTTTTGTAGCAAATTGTGGGCCCTCTAACTTTATTAATAAGTAAACAACTTTGATGCAGGGTTAAAGGCTTTGCTGATCCAAACCCTCCAGGAGCATTAAGATATCTTTATGAGGTTAATTGCTGAGATCTCAAGGATGTCGATGGACATTGCCTACCACCTATTGAAATTTAATCAAACCACTTAACCAATGAAGAAGAAAATATGGTCTTGGGCTATGACCTTGGCTAGACCAATTTGGAAGGAGGTGATGAAAAATTAAGATGTCAGAAACACCCATGAGGTGTAGTACTCGTCTTTTGTCTTGTGATGGTGTAGAAATCGAATGACAAATGGAGAATATGTGTGAGCTTCAAAAATTTGAACACTACATACTTAAAGAATAGTTGCCCACTACCAAAGATTGATGCATTGTTGGACTTAGCGATCGACCACTCTACGTGATGAGCTTTTTAGATGCCTTTCGGGTTACCATTAAATCAAGATACACTAGGCCGATGCAGAGAAGATGACCTTTATAGCAAGTGAGGGAGTGTTGTTACAATGTAATGTTCTTTGGGCTTAAAAATACTGAAGTGGCCTACCGACATCTTATGAATGTAATGCTTTCAAAGCAAAAGAGAAAAAAATATTAAAGCGTATGTGGATGATGTGTTGGTTAGAAGTAAATCTGTTGAACAACACATAATTGACTTAAAATATACATTTGAAATCCTCAGAAAATATAACATGAGATTTAATCCAATCAAATGCACCTTCAATGCATTTATAGATAAATTTATTGGCTCTCTATTGACCCTAGAGGAAATAAAAGCCAATCAAGTGAAAGTGCAAGCATTACTGAACATGCCTTTTCCTTGGAATATAAAATAAGTACAAAAGCTAGCTAGTTAGATTGCAGGACTGAGTCATTTCATCTCCAAATTGCGCAAAAAGTGTGCATTATTCTTCAAGACACTAAAAAAATAACAAATTTTGAGTGGTCATATGGGTGCAAGCAAGCATTAAAGAAGCTGAAGTTCTTCTTAGCATCACACAACTTCTCCAAAGTTTAAATCCAAACAAAAATAATTTTATATACCTAGGAGTTGGATCTGAGGCCATCAACTTAGGGTCCGTTTGAGGCAGCTTGTGCGTTTCAGAATAAGCTGCTTATCCTGAAACGCGGCCCGCGGGCCGTCCCCAGGCATCGACCCGCGGCCTGCGTTTAGTGTAAAAACTCAAACGCAGTTTCAGATAAGCTGGCGAAACGTGCGAACCAAACGGTACGACGGCTTTTTGAAAACGCTGCTCGCACTTATAAGCTACCCCAAACGGACCCTTAGTTTTAGTCTAGAGGAACTTTTGAAGAAGTTCACGGTCTACTATATAAACCACATCCTTAGACATTTAGATCAGATATCATATCATGTTAACTTTTGGCTCTTGTTATTTTCACCTGCAGACTTTGACCATACTTTTATACTCATCAAGTCTAGATTATCACCAACAGTCCACTTAAATCTGTTCTTACTTGGTTGAAGCATTCCAATTGGCTCCAAGTGGGCGGTGGAGCTCTACAAGTTCAATATCTCTTAAGTGTATGAGACCGCAATTAAGAAACAAGCGATGGCAGATTCTTTTACGAATTTCTCCCAAGACGTGCGAGCCAAATAAAGGAACCATTTATAATAACTGTACATAAATCTTACACGTCTTTGGAGCTTTTAACCAGATAGGGATGAGACCGATCTCACTCTAAACAGTTTGACTTGTGAGCACCTTTACCACCCAATCACAATAGAGTTTGAAGTCGCAAATAACTTGGTAGAATATGAAGCTCTAATTATCAGATAGTGCTTCGCCTGTGAGATGGGTTCCTGATACCTCCCAGTGAAGTCAGAATCGTAGTTAGTGATGAATTGATCCCACGTAGATAGTAAAGTTGTCTAAAATTTATATAATTATAGGTAATTAATAATAAAATTCTACGCAAGTATACATATCGTTATCAAGTAATAATGGACTTTGTATTTAAGCCCCAAATATCGATCCCACGGGGAATGTTTAAATTTGAGATGATAAATTAACTAGGAAATTCACAGAAAGCAAAACTAAATCAGTGTCACTAATTTCGAATGTTAAGATATTATCAAAACTAAATTACTTAACTATTAACAAAACAGAAATGCAAAGTTTAAACAGTAAGCACTAATATACCAAACTATGTTTATGTAATGAAGATTTCTTATGTGAAAAAGCATCTTTCCTACTATAATGAGGTTTTGGTGAAATGAGATGAGATAAATGTTTTTAATATGTATTGTGCCAAATAGGAGTAGTTTTAATTCTCTACCCTGATACAGTGTTATAGAAATCATTGGCTAATCACAAGTTTAGTCCCTAAATCTATGGCTAGGATAGGAGGATACCAGCTCCCACTCCAGAGCTCCTATTTCCCTTCACCTGAAGGCTAACTCTAGCTTTAGTTCTTAAACACTAGGACCGAATTGGAGATTTTAGTCTGTCACCCAAAATATTCTCCAATTCTACACCCAACAAAGTATATTTGCCTATTTATTTGCTCTTAATTCCATGGAATAATTTATCCTTTATGGAATCAAATGTGATCCTCACTCTGTTGTAGAACTCATACTCCATTTCCCGAATCATATGCTTCACAACACATTTTAATAATTCAATTGGCCAGATCAAAAAGTAAATTAAGTTCGGAGTTGAAAAATCATCACAATTTATTTTATATTTTAATATTGACACATCCATGTTATCTCTTCATTTCACCATATCTCAGAGTAGGGAGGAAAGATAAAGGAAACTACTCAGACTTCATGAGAAAGATACAACAAAACACAAATTTCATAAATAAAAAAAGTTCATACAACACTAATAAATATTTAACACTTATATGAAACACTTTCTCAAAGCAAATCCCTTGTAGCCTTTCCTAGGAAATGCAGAAAGAAGAAATCTCTCACTTTTTCCCTTCTCCAACACTCTTAGAAAAAGATTCACACTCAATCTCACTACAAAAACTCTAAACTCTTAAAGAAAACTCACTAATTGACTCCAAAATGGTCTGTTACTATGTGCAATAGCAATTTTTTCTAATTGATTTTCAATATTTGTAATAGCAACTCCTTAATTCTGTATTTGATTTTCCAAATTCAACATTACTTCTTCCATCGTCAACTTCTTTTCCTTAACTTGTGGGTTAGGGTTGGAGTTAAATCCCGGATGATAATAAGGTTGATAATTAGGATTTCCTTGATTGTTCAAATTTCTGGATGGATTCACCGAATTGTTATAATTATTCCAACTAAAATTAGGTTGATTTTTCCATCCAGAGTTGTAATAGTTAGAATAGGGATTGTTATTTTGATTATTTATAACATTTAAAGTTTCATAAGATGATTGAGTATCAATGATCTATCATAGTGAATTTTCCTCTAATATTGGTGCTATTTGAGAATAACTCAGTCTTATTTGATCAATCTTTTTTGAAATAACAACAATTTGAGATGCTAAAATAGAAATTGCATCAGAATCATGAATACTAGCTACTCTCTTAGGATTTATCCTTTCAAAGGGACATTAAAAATTATTAGTAGTTATTTCTTTAATTTAAGAGTATGCTTCATCAAAAAGTTTTAACATTAGTGATCTACCTGCAACAACATCTATAATAGATCTAATTGATCCTACTAATCTATTATAAAATGTTTGAATTATTAATCAATCTGGTAAAGCATGGTGTGGATATTTTGTAAGAAGATCTTTAAATCTTTCCCAGGTTTCATATATCGATTCCCCTTCAAACTGATAAAAAGATGTAATATCAATTCTAAGCTTAGTGGTTTTTAAGGGTGGAAAATATTTAGCCAAGAATTTTGTTGATAGTTCTCCCCAAGTTCTAAGAGATCCAGGTGATAATCAATTTAACCAAGCTTTGGCTTTATCCCTTAATGAAAAAGAAAAAAGTCTAAGCCTAACATCATCATTAGACACTCCGTCATATTTAAATGTAGCACAAATTTCAGGAAAACTAGTAATATGTAAGTTTGGATCTTTAATAGGTGTTCCTCCAAACTGATTATTTTGTATCATTTGGATAATAACAGTTTTAAGCTCAAATGAATTAACAGCAAAATCAGGATTTTGAATAGTCAAGTGAAGTTCATCTGCTGTCGGATTAGTATAATCTCTTAAAGGTCTTTGTCGATTTTCATTCATTATATTATCTAAGTTATTTACCATTTCTTTTAAATTTTTAATTTCTTTTTGTTGTTTTCAAATTTTTCTAGTAGTACTTTCTAATTCTGAATCGTGAGGTACTAAACCTTCATATCAAATATTTCACATAAACAAATAAAATAAGCAAAGTAAAATTCATTAAAAACACTCTTAAATAAAAATATATTTCTTTTTGGATTTTTGATTTTTTCTATTATATATATATATATATATATCTAAATTTTCTAATTTACCAAATCTATTTAATTTAACCATCACTTTTCCCGGCAATGGCGCCAAAAACTTAATCCCACGTAGATAGTAAAGTTGTGTAAAATTTATATAAGTATAGGTAATTAATAATGGGATTCTACACAAGTATATGTATCATTATTAAGTAATAATGGAATTTCTATTTAAGCCCCAAGTATCGATCCCACGGGGAATGTTTAAATTTGAGATAATAAATTAACTAGGAATTCATAGAAAGCAAAATAAAATCACCGTCACTAATTTTGAATGTTCAGATATTATCAAAACTAAATTACTTAACTATTAGCAAAACTAAAATACAAAGTTTAAATATTAACTACTAATCTACTATACTATATTTATGTAATGACGATTTCTTATGTGAAAAAGCATTTTTCCCACTACAATGAGGTGTTGGTGAAATGAGATGAGATAAATGTTTTTAATATGTATTGTGCCAAATAAGAGAATTTTTAATTATCTACCTTCATACAGTGTTTTAGAAAATCATTGGCTAATCCCAGGTTTAGTCCCTAAATCTGTGGCTAGGATAGGAGGGTACCAGTTCCCACTCTAGAGCTCTCACTTCCCTTCACTTGGAGGCTAACTCTCGCTATAATTTTTAATCTTATGAATTTTAGTTTGTCACCCTAAAGATACTTCAATTCTACACCCAACAAAGTATATTTCCCTATTTATTTGTACTTAATTCCATGAACGAATGTCTCCTTCATGGAATCAAATGTGTCCTCACTCTGTTGTAGAACTCATACTCCATTTCCTGGATCATATGTTTCACAACACATTTTAACAATTCAATTGGCCAGATCGAAAAGTAAATTAAGTTTGAAGTTGAAAAACCATCACAATTTATTTTATATTTTAATATTAGCACATCCATGTTATCTCTCATTTTATCATATCTCAGAGTAGAGAGAAAAATAAAGGAAACTACTCAGACTTCATGAGAAAGATACAACAAAACACAAATTTCATATATAAAAGTAAAGTTCATACAACACTAATAAACAAACAAAACTTATCTGAAACTCTTTCTCAATGCAAATCCCTTTTTTATACAACAATAATAAACAAAGAACACTTATCTGAAACTCTTTCTCAAAGCAAATCCTTTGTAAAAACTGCTTAGACTTCATGAGAAAGATACAACAAAACACAAATTTCATATATAAAAGAAAGTTCATACTAAAAATAAACAAACAACACTTATCTGAAACTCTTTCTCAAAGCAAATCTCTTGTAGCCTCTCAGACTTCATGAGAAAGATACAACAAAACACAAATTTCATATATAAAAGAAAGTTCATACAATAAAAATAAACAAACAACACTTATCTGAAACACTTTCTCAAAGGAAATCCCTTGTAGCCATTCCTAGGAAATGCATAAAGTAGAAATCTCTCACTTTTCCCCTTCTACAACACTCTTAGAGAAAGATTCACACTCAATCTCACTACAAAAACTCTAAAATCTTAAAGAAAACTCACTAATTGACTCCAAAATGATGCTGGAATGAAGATGAAAAAGTGTATGGCGTGTAGGAGGATGAATTAAAATGAGGAATGACGAAAAAGGAACCCTTTTTCTGATGAAGTTCGACTTCATATAGAGCTTCAAGTCAGTTCTCCAATAGGTGCTTCCAAAATCTCTTCAAAAAGTGTCCAAATACATCGAATCTTCTAGAATCGGTGGCTGAACCAACATTAGCGTCGTCGGCGTCAGTGTCCTGCAATTTAATTCGTCCTCTCTGTCAAACGGCGTCGTCGGCGTTGAACAATTTTCAACTTCTTCATTTTTGCTCCAAAATTCATCCTTTTTTCTTCCTTTTTGCTTCCTTTTTTTTTAAGCCCTAAAATTCAATAACATGTAAGAAAACATAAAAATACCTTCCATTAAAGTACAATATCACCAACAATAAGTATAAAATATGGGTGTAAAAATGTATATATTTTTTGTGTATCATGAATCAAATGAACAAGGAATTTCAAGCTAGAGGCAAGATGATGTGTAAGTAATTAAGGAAAACAAATAAAATAATCCAATGATTTGAAAACTTTAAAATCAATCACATTCCTAAAGACCAAAATAAAGTAGTCTACCTTCTATCCAAATGCATTTTATTGTGGGAGGGGACTTCTCAAAGATTGATCTAATCGACTATTGAAGAACCATAAATGATGGAGGTGGAGTCGGATGGATCCCTACATCCATTACATGGAGACTGAAAAGATCACCAAAGAGGCCACTAACCCGAGGAGATTCAAAAGTAATGTGGCTCAATACCTTTTGATTGATCAATTTTTTTTATAAAGTTGGCCACTTCCCTATATTTAAGGTACATAGGTGATGCACGATTTTTTTGTGCGTTGTAAATAGCTTTCAATACTACAATATACACACGACAAAACGAAAAGTAAATATGTAGTTTAATCTCAATAAAAATAAATCTAGTATAAATAATTTGATGTTTTAAAATTTTTAAGCTGCTAAACTGTAATAATAACACAAGTATACGTATCACTCAAGTAATAAAGGGCTCTAATGGAGTCCTAAATATTGATCTCATAGGGAGTTGGAAATTCTTATGATTAAAATGTAAAACTCAAGTACGCAAAATAAGTCTAAAGTCAATTTACTGTATGTTAAATGAAATGCAGTTAAAAGAACTATATTAACTAAGCTATTTGCTAAACTTCAAAAGTAACCTTGTTAAGACTAAACAAAGTTTTGTGATGAAGAGCTCAAATTTAAGAAGCATACTTCCCATTTACAATGAGTTTATGGATTGTGAAGTATTTAAAATCATTATATATATATATATATANAGCTCTCACTTCTCCCTCCTCTGAGGGCTAACAATCTCACTTTAGTTTCCAAGCAACTGGAATAAATTGGGAATTTTAGTCTGTCACCCAAAAATCTCTAATTCTGTAACCATCAAAGTATATTTACCTATTTATTTGCACTCAACCTCATAGACTACATTCTCACCCATGAAATTGAATGTGACTCTTACCTTATTGTAGAAAGCATAGCCCTTTTGGATCTTATGTTTCTGAATAAATTTTAACATTTCAATTGGCCAAATTGAAATGTAAATGAAGATCATAGTTAGAATCATCATAATTTATTGACATTTAAAACCTTTCATAAAAGAATTAATTCTTCACAAAATCATATCTCACTGTAAGGAGAAGGATAAATAATAATACTCCGAATTCATGAGAAAGATATGACCAAACATAGATTTCATATATAAAAACAAGTTTACAAAACAAATAAAGGAAAAAACACAAGTTATCTCACACTCCTCAAATAAACCCCTTGAAGTTTTGTTTAAGCACTTTTTCTCTTTCACTCATTTATCTCTTAGAAATGTAATGAAGAAGAATTCTTTCACCTTCCCTCTCCTCTTAACACTCTAAAAGAAAATCCTAACTCTTCCTCCAAGACTCTCTCTCATGCAACTCTTAACTTCTTCTCTTCCAAACCTCTTGTCCCCCTCTCTTAACTCTTTAGAATCTCTTCTTTTAATTAGGGTCAGTCTTCTTCTAAAAAAATCAAAATTCCCTCCTTTTTTCCAAAAAAGACACAGCTCTTCACATCAAGAGACAAGCCATCATCCAAGAGAAACATATCTTCATTCAAGAGCCTTTACAAAGTGTCTAGATGCACTGAATCACTCCATGGGGTGTTTGAATTGATTGGAGCCTTCTAAAACCCCTAAAAGGTAATCAATAACTGCCATACTCCATCGTAATTCATCTCTGGCACCTCTGGTGCTAGTGTATTGAAGTTTCGCACTATTCTTTGGATTTTAGCACTGCTTCTCTATAAAATGGTGTCTCTAGTGCCATCTCTCTGTATAATGACGTCGCTGGCACCAGGATGCTGAAAAGCTCCATTCTGACTCTAAATTTCCTCCTTTTTGCTCTTTCCTGCTCCAAATGCCTAAAATCAATATACCTACAACAAAATATGAAAATACCATTATTTAAAATACAATATCACCAAATTTAAGCATAAAATGTATACATAAAATTGCACATTTTTATAGTGTATCAATAGGATAAAATGGGACAGAAGACATCTTTCAAGAGGTACACTCTGGAGAGCGTGGGAGTCACTTTAGAGAAACATCTGGGCACACAGAGCTCAATCATAAGAGTACTTCTTATTAATGCTCTTGAAAGATGTAAGGGGATTATCCTAGAGATGTGAATAATGCTAGAAGTACACACTACTTCAATACCAATTGGCGTAAAAGCTATAGCCAATCCCTATCTTTTAAACCTTCACCGTCTAGAGATTCAACATCCTTGGACTATTTCCACCATTAAATTATAAGTGTAAATTCCTTGTTGTCGTTGTTGATTACTTTTACAAGTGAATCAAAGAAAAGGCACTTGTTTGAAATTTAGTGTAGGCCATCTGGAACTTTGTCTGCACATATCTTCTATATCTACATGGGATGCCACTGATCATCATCACTACCCATGGGGTGTAGTTTGTTGATCAAGGGGGCAAAAGACTTTTGTCAAAGTCAATGGATTAATCTTAATTTTGCATCAGTACATACATCTAACAAACAAACAAGTCGAAGCGGTTAATAAAACCATTCTAAGTTTGCTAAAGAAAAAAAGTTGAAAATTCAAAGTAGAATATAACTAAGATCCTTTCATCAGTCCTCTCAATTAGAATGGTAATCTAATCAAGCGATCAAGTCTATGGAAGTGTAAGATGTGAGCAGGGTGACAAACATCTCAAAATTTGACAACGTGGCAAGATGTTCAATGAGTAAAAAATAATCAAAATGTTTGCCATCAATGTTATACATCTAATCAATAACAAGACTCATGATGATTGGCGCACTAGCTACCCCAATAGCAAGTCACAACGGTTACCCCTGTGATGACATTTCCAAGATCAAGTTAATAAACTTAGAAAAAGGTGTTGGTTGTTAGTGGCGATGAACTGATAGACCTAATGAGACTCGGGTAGTCTAAGACTTGAGCCACGTGGTAGACATATTCAAGCCGACCAAAGGCTTATCCTAAAAAAAACTAATTGACCGACCAATAAACACTCATCACATGGAATTCACCAACCCAAAAAAGAAATGCAGTAAGGTGATGAAAATCGCAAGATTAAGGTACAAGCCAACTATTTAAAAAGTTACAACATTTCTTTTATAGAATGCATTAGCTATACAAAATATTAAAAAAAATACAAGTGTAGGAAAAAGAAAAAAAAAGGCATTTGAGGATCCCCGATTATTGCCTCCAGGACTTTCCTACTAGGTTGCACTTTCCTCTTCCACATGCTTAGTCAGAATGGTATCCACCTTCTGAAAAAAATATTACATCAGGACTCCGTACATAGAGTTACATGCGGAGTCCAATGAAATCATGCCACGTGAAAATAAAAACCAACCAGGTAACACAGTGAAATGTTCCCCCCGTGTTATTCATGTGTTATTGTATGTTATTCATGTGTTTTTGTATTCTGGGAATATTTTTGGTGTTATAATAACACAATAACACATCAATAACACTTGAATAACATACAATAACACCTGAATAACACTGGGAATATTCCCCTGTGTTACCGGGCTGATTTTTTTTTCTCTACGCGTGGGGTGATTTCATTGGACTCCGCACATAAATCTACGTGCGGAGTCCTAATGTAATATTTTTTCTCACCTTCTCACCCTCTTCCATGTCAGAGAAAAACATTGTGAACTTCTCATGGTTTCAACACTTGTGGTTGACAAGTCTACGCTTCACAAATTGCTCGATGACCATGGAGATGCTGATTGACAAATGTTGAGCGAACTCATTGATATGCTCCTTCTTGGTCACCATCAAGGTCTTCTTTTCGTTCAGATCCTAATTTTCCTTCTATAGGGTCATCAATTCTACTTTTAATTTTGAATTTATTACTCCTCTTCTCTGATTTTCTGGTCAGAGTGCCCATAATCTCTGTTTGCTTAATAACCTCGCCCATTTCATCTCTGTCGAGTCAAGGGTTGTAGACTAGAAGTGAGAAGCCTCCCAAGCCATGGCATGATGTAGTCAATCATTTGATATAAGTACAGAAGGTCGAGGGCTCACTGTGACTTCTCAAAGCTGCAGGACCAGAACACCTCCTTGAGGGTTGAATGATAATCAACTGTCGATGGAGATTTTAGAGGCAAGCCCATCCTCTTATCAATCATTACAAAATCCTTTCTGTAACTGGACCAGAATTGTGTTTCTTTGTCATGTGAGGGAACCCATTTGGGCAGAAAAACCTTCCTTTTCTTATGAGGGTGGGAGCTGGCCTAGTGGTATTCGACCCATCTCTATATTTTCCATCAAGGCCTCCTTTTCAAAGCCACCCAATGCTAGTGCAAGGTGTCTGAGAAGACTTCCTAGGGTAGACACTCAAATTACCAGCACCTAACAGAGAAGACTTTACTTTCCTTTCAATTATTAAGTCACCAGTGGATACTTGCAGAATGATTAGAGTGGTATGAGAAGAAGTAAAGACAAACTCTGCACCTTTAGCTTTGGTTCCTATTTAGACAAACTCCAACTTTATATTGGACAATCACCACTACAGCCTAATAAATGGCAGCCTTCCCTCAAGGCTTCTTCCCAAAGGCACAAAGGATGACATATTTCTCTCTGGCAACCTCTTTGATAGCAGAAGCTGCTCATAGTTCCTTTGTCGTTGATCCACACTTCTCTGACCACGGGAGTACACGGTTAGGTACTTATACTTTTAGGTACTAGAAAGTTGATATGCGTTGGCCATCAATTAATGCCCTATGAGCTCAAAGGTGTCCTAGAAAAATTTTAACCTTCTTCGCAGTACCTTCCCATGGAAGAACGCGGATCCCCCAGCTATCATAGTAATGACCAAAAAATAGAATTTTTTATCCTTGATTTTATTATCCAAAACTTGCAGTTGGAATCTATAGCTAGTAGAGAATTGCACATATCTGTCTAAGTAAATCTTAAACATGAATATGTGGTTGAATGGTCAGTAGACCAAGGAATCTCCATCTGTCAGAAGAATACTATATAAATTGGTAACCGCAGGCCATACTTGAGTCAATCTTTATAAAACACGAGATTTGACCCAAAGTTATCTGTCATCTGGTCACTACATTCTTCTACTAGGACTTGGATGGTTAGATCATAAAAACAAGTATCTTGAAGGAGCTCTACCTGAGAAAGGTCATAGGGGGCACTTCACTAACTAAAATCAAGTCGAATAACTTTTAGGAGAACTTGGGAGCCAATGAAGGTAAATTTAGAAGAAAAGAAAGGTTGGAGAAAAAAGGAAAACTAGGGAGGAGAATGGAGTAGTTTTGTAAGAAAAGGAGCCTTGGGCCCTACTTATAGGGTGATGATGGAAGCCGAACTATCGTAGGGCCAAAAAGGTCTTTTGCAATCCAAAATCAGGCTAACAGAGTGGTGACATTGACACACATTGAGGCTAAATAAAATTAACTAGAATATTTTTTTAATAAAATAAAAAATTACAGAGTACCGCTTAGAAAATGACTATGTGATAAAATACTTCACAAGAATATCATCTATTGCTTCAGCCGTAACAACCCTCACTGAAGCAACTTTTCATAGAAGACCTTGTCTTAGAATCTAAAACGATCTACTTGACCGATCTCTAGTTAGATCTAGGATGATGAAGAAGAATTCCTAAATAACCAAAAACTCCACGTGAAGAGTAGTCATTTCTGCATGAATGAAAGCTATCTCTTTGCGTAGGGCAGCCATCCTCCATCCATCTGGTCAAACTTATCAACGCATGCTAGAAGCCTATGCATCACCTCAACTTGGGGAAGCCCTGCCGCCTAAGCAAAGGAAGCCTCCATCTCTCGTAGATGGTGCATTAGTGATAGCATCTGTTGGTCGCCTCTCCTTAAGGCTCACTAAAGCCGCTCAAACAGTTGATCCCTTCATCCTCACCTGGAAGCGTGTGCCTCCATCTGACCCGTTGTCCATAACAGCTGAATCTCCAAATGAATATATGTCAAGTTTTTCAAAAGAGAATCAACTATCAAGATCTCTGTGATAGGATTGGTTGCATTAAAAGACATTATAAAGAAGAATTTCATAAAAAATGGAAAAATAAGGAAGTTCAAAATTCCTTACACTAAGGTTTCTATCATACGTATGTCTGGTAAATGACACCTTACTCTCATTAGCTTTTTTCTATGTTATTTTTGGTAATGGAGCATCGATCTCCCTCGGAGTTGCGAGCGACATCACATTTTTGGTCTCTTTTTAATCAGTCTGATCAGCTAACATGGCATGTGCCTTAGAAGAAAGTGGGGTAAATTTTTAAGCAGGAGAAACATATGGCTTGTCAACAAAAACTGACGGCTTCGCCAAAGGATCATCTTCCAACATCCGCTCGAGCCATTCCCATTGGAGGCCATAGAGAGAGTCAGATTATCCCATTTAATCCTCTTGATTAGGCACTCTCCCCTTGTTCACAACCTTTTTCTTCCTCTTATATCCTTTTCCAGCTTCCTCTTCTCTCCTTTTGGCCAAGATTTCACCTTCATCTTACCCAAATCCACATGTAGGCTGCATTCTCAAAAGCTTTGGATACAACCACATTGGTTCCTACCATCACTCCATCCACCGTGACAATGCTCAAAGTTCAAAAAGTGCAAAAGCAAAGGAGAAATGAGGAGTTGAGAATTCTTGGTCATTCATGCCATATTTATAAAAACACAAGTCATGAAAACTCAGGTAGTTCAATTATTGAATTGTTAAATTATCATAAATAAAGATTGACTTTTTGCATCAAATTCTTTTATTTTTATCATAGCGCGACGTTCAAAACGCAAGAGAATTAAAGAACTAAATATAAAGAGGAAAAAAAGCATCAGTAAAAATTTTGAGGAGATATAACATCACATACATAACATGATGTGTTAAATGAGGGTCCATCGATATGAGACTCGGAGACCATGTGTCTGATTGGATGAATCAAGACTAAATCTAAAGAAGACAACCAAGTGATCTGAATCTGAGCTGTTAAACTAGTTTTCAAGTATAGAGGAATCCATGAAATCTCTGTGATGGAACCGACTTATGGGAAAAAACTAACCCCTTGAGTCTTATAGTTCTCTCGAAGGTCTTTAACAACCTCTTTGAACAATATCTAGAATCAGATAAATCTTAGCCATCCCTCAAGATCTCTTGTCAAAGGGTGCATACCTATCAAATTACAGTGATTCGTAGTTTGCCTAAAATCCTAACTCTGTCCAGCTAACACAAGCTCCTTATTAAGGATTGAGGGCCAACGACCAGACATGATCTACTAATCAGCTCAACTCAACAAACTGAGTCAACTTTACTGGCCATTTTCTAGTAAGAATTCAACCAACCCACAACATCAAGCCTAGTCGACCAATAGTCTTACTAGAATAAGCAATCCTATAGGCCTCTCTAGCTTAGTCGAACAACAACACCTATCAAAGGGCTCGCCCGTCTAACCAACTAAGCCATTGAGCAACCATGCTTTGGGTTCACCCATGTAAAATACTTATAATAATCTGGACAACCCTCATTAATGTAGGAGTATAAATGAAGTTCAACATACCATTCCCTTTCCTCTATAAAATATTGCACTCCTTCCAAATCACTATTCATTTTTTCTTTTCTCTCTCTCT
>JXCR01141609.1:3267-28597 GCA_002079205.1 Phalaenopsis hybrid cultivar
AAAATTCTTTCCATAATTCCAAATAAACTATAAGTTTATAATTCCTAGACCCTCTACAATTTTCAATAGGCTATAGCCCTCTTGAAGATATGTTTAGATGAACTGATCATGGCAAGTCCAATCCATTTCACCATCATTCGCCAAAAAATGGCCAAAAATAAAATGAAAATAATTTGAAAAGTGAGTCTTAACTCGTGACTTCTATAAAAATAGCTAAATCCTTATTGATAGACCAACTAAATGTTACAATATTATTACAATAATTCTGCCAAGATAACCACAAGGTTAAAATAAATAAATTCAGGATAAATAAAAACTTGTCTGCAATATTTTGGATTTCTAAGAATTTTGAATTGTCGTCATGGATTAAAAAAAAGTTATTTTAAGTGATTCTAAATTAAAGTTTGAACCAAATTAAAATTTAAAATGCACTTCCTAGAACTCCTTTAAATATAAAGCGAGGGACACTTATCAGAACTCATTTTTTTGTTGCAAACCAATCATATTCATGCAACACAGTCAGTCTGATTATTATTTAACAAATTATTTTTTCCAGGATATTTCATATAATGGAACACCGCAGAGGCACTGTTCTATTTTAACCACAAAATTTCATTCTACGAGTCCTATCCTACTCTATATCCCAAGACAGAATAAAGTTTGGCTGAATACCCTACATTTTGCTCCATAAAACTCCTTAGAAGGCCTCAACAATGTTCAAATTCTCTTTTAACCTTCCACTAATGTCTTTTCACAAAATTAAATTGTCTTAAATTTGATAAAACGCCTAACATGATAAATATATACATATGTATACATCTAAAATATATTTTTTTTTCATTTTTCTTGTTTAAAAATAATATATTAATAACTTAATAGATATATGCTCAAAACTAATCAAATATTGTTCTCTTTTCTTAAAATATGCATTCATGATAGGCTTAGTAGCTTTATAATATGCTAACACATCATGCTTCTATCTCTATTGTATGAATGAGGAAATATTTTCATCCATCCAACAAGAATAAAAATATCAATTTAAATATAGTTCATAATTTGCCCTACTTGGATATGAGTTTGATTAGTCCAGTCACTCCTTCAAAATGACATATCAATCATTAATTTAATGCTAATCATCAATAAGCTATCCTTATCCAACCAAAATGTTCATTTGTTTTTTTCATTTATCAAACTACAACAATGTCATGATGGTTGTGGATAGATAAACGAAAAAAAGGGACAAAAAAGGTTAAAAACGTAGTTCATGTAAACTATATTAAGAATGAAAATCAAAAAGTAATATTTTTAGATGAGGATA
The DNA here is from genome assembly GCA_002079205.1 of Phalaenopsis hybrid cultivar. Classification (NCBI taxonomy): domain Eukaryota; kingdom Viridiplantae; phylum Streptophyta; class Magnoliopsida; order Asparagales; family Orchidaceae; genus Phalaenopsis; species Phalaenopsis hybrid cultivar. Next base: position 4,586 of record JXCR01141609.1, read on the forward strand.
TTCAAAATAGATGAGTGAAATTTTTTTGTAAACTTTTTAATAAAAATTTTGAAAATACGATCGACTTTAGTGATGTCACTATCATTAATAATAATTAAACTTTTTTATTTTTACCATCGCATCAGTAAAATAGAAGCTAAGGAGGCTTTAAAGAAAATGAAGTGTAAAAAATCAGTAAAATCTAATGATATTCCAATAAAAGTGTTGAAATATTGAGAAGATTAGGAAATTTCTTGCCTGATTAAAATTTTTAATATTATTTTAAAAACTAAAAAGATNTAACTACAACAATGTCATGATGGTTGTAGATAGATAAACGAAAAAAAGGGACAAAAAAGTTAAAAACGTAGTTCATGTAATCTATATTAAGAATGAAAATCAAAAAGTAATTTTTTTAGATGAGGATATTCAAAATAGATGAGTGAAATTTTTTGATAAATTTTTTAATAAAAATTTTGAAAATACGATCAACTTTAATGATCTCACTATCGTTAATAATAATTAAACTTTTTTTATTTTTACCATCGCATCAGTAAAATAGAAGCTAAGGAGGTTTTAAAGAAAATGAAGTGTGAAAAATCAGTAGAATCTAATGATATTCCAATAAAAGTGTAGAAATATTGAGAAGATTAGGAAATTTCTTGCCTGATTAAAATTTTTAATATTATTTTAAAAACTAAAAAGATGTCTGACGAGAGGCTGAAAGAGTATTTTGGTTCCTATTCTTAAAGAAAAAGTGAATGCACAAAAGTGTGCAAATTATAAAAGAATTAAGTTAATGTGTCATATATTAAAATTATGAGAGAGAGTAAATGAACATAGGTTAAGGCGCGANAATCAAATTGAGCTTCACAGCAGTAGGTTTACCCAATTTGAGCTTTACAATATTATCATAGACATACATGACACGCTTCACAATCTTCTTCCTTGAAAGTCACATCCAGATTTGAGCCTGCGACTTCTATCTCTATCATGTTTTCCAACAATAATTCAGAATCTAGTAGGTTCACCAGAAACAAATTAAGGCACCATAAAAAATTTTTAGTATAGTTCTAATTCTGAACAAGCATCACAATCTTCTGTCGAGCAACCTATCAGCTGGTGTGCAGAACAAGGCATCTTATCCCATGTTTTTAGTTTCCAAAGCAACAAATTAAAACCTTAAATAGCTGACTTTATAACCTCAAATCATATAACGGGAGATCTCAACTTATTCAAAAATTACAACTCATCTACCATTCACTCTGCAGTTCAAATAATTGAGGGTTCATTCTCACAAGTAGCGGAAACTGGATCAGTCGAATTGATAAATGATCTTCACCTATATTCTATTCTTTATGTTTCAAAACTAAATTGCAACCTACTCTCAATCACAAACTTACTCGTGACCTTAAATGCGTTACTAAACTTTATTTCAATTATTATGATTTTCAGGTTATGGAATTGAAGAAGGTGATTGACAATGCTGAGATGCATGATAGTCTATACTTTCTCAAAGAAAATAATTTCATTGATAGGCAATGTCATCCATCAAGTTGTATTTCTAAGTCTAATACAACTTTTGTTTCAATTGAAAGTAATACGATGTTGAGTCATTGTCGTATGGATCATCCAAATTTTACATACATAGAAAAGATGCTTCCACATTTATTTATCCCAAAAAATCCAATATTTTTCAATGTAAAACTAGTCAACTTGCAAAATATATCATATATGTATATTCCAATTTGCAATACAAGCCTTCACATCCTTTCTCTGTAATTCATAGTAATAGTTGAAGACCCTCACAAATAAGTAATATAAATGAGGTACAATGGTTTGCATTATTCATAGATCATCACACAACAAAAACATGGATATTCCTTATGAAAGAAAAATCGAAAACAACCACCACATTTCAATCCCTTTATTCCATGATTCTCACTCAAATCCAAAGAAAAATTCAAATTTTTAAAACTGATAATGCTAAGGAATATTTTAATTCCATTCTTAGTCCTTATTTTTCCAAGCATGGTATTATCCATTAAAATTCTTGTGTGTATACTCACAAAATGAGGTTACAGAAAGAAAAAATATATATATACTTGAGGTGACCCGCACAATTATGTTGTTTAATCATGTACCTAAACATTCTTGGGGAGAAGCTATTGTCACAGCTATATATTCCATCAATAGAATGCCTAGTCGAGCCTTAAATTTTTAAATTCCTCATAATGCTCTCATGACATCTCTTTTTATTCTAACTTACCATTTTATTGTTCTATTGTTGTTCACAGCCATCAATAAGACCGCACCAAATTTGATCCCAAGTCTTCTAAAATGCATTTTTTCTTGGTTACTTATCCAATCAAAAAGGGTACGAGTACTACACTCCACTATTAGGAAAATATACAACTCTATGGATGCCAAGTTTTTTGAGAAACAATCTTATTTTCCTAAATCTAAAATTCAGGATGAGAACCCGAGAAAATATCATATTTGAGATTTTCTTGGAGATATCTCGCCAATTATCCTTTAACTGAACCAAATCATGCCCTCCAACAAGCTCCACTTGTCTCTGCTCCACCTCAACAAGCTCCACTTGAAGAACCAAACTCTATCACAAAGGCAGTCTCAATTTTCTCTACTCCACCTAAATATGATACCAATGCTAAGGAATTTTGTGTCTACACCAAAAGGGCCACTGAGCATGTAAAAAACACTATGCTGACTCAAGACTATGAAGAGCCTAAACCAAGTCCTCCACAATCATAATGCTATTAAAACCTCAACTCATGACTCTCTTACACTAATGAATTTAATCGGCCAATTGCACACAGAAAAAGCATCTGAGGGTGCATTGGTCATCCAATTGAAAGATACGAGCCTATGGGAATTTGCTACCTTCTTACGGGACTTTTGTGACAAGCTTTGATAAGATAAAGGTTCTCAACTCTATTCAAGAGGCTCTGATGGGGTTTCATCATGGAAACAAACAATTGAAGAAGAAATTCAGGCTTTAGAAAAGAATAACACATGACACTTAAAGAGTTATCACATGAGAAAAAAACTGCAGGCTGCAAATGAATATGCAATGTCAAATACAAAGGAAATGGAACCGTAGAGAGATTCAAAGCCAGAATGAATTCCAAAGACTTCACGCAGTCATATAGGATTGACTATCAAAAAACATTTACACCTAGTGCCAAAATTATGATTCTGGTTTTACTCTCACTTGCAGTAAATCAAGATGGGTCTTTATACCAAATTTATGTCAGAAATGTCTTCTTGAATGACAACCTTGATGAAAAAGTCTACATGGCTATACCTTCAGGCTTGAAAAATAAGGAAAAAAATGGGTAAGTTTGCAAGTTGAACAATTCCTTATACTGCTTAAAGAATTCTTAGGATATGACAATTCCTTATAGTGCTTTTTTGTAAGTTTGCAAGTTGAACGATTCCTTATCTCAAGTTTGACAAGTTTGTTAACGCGGTGAGATTACAAATGGATGTCATCAGTGTCAAGTTGAACATATATGTTGGTTAAATCAAAATTCTAACTGAAAAATTGTCATATTCATAATATATGTAAATTATATTATCTTGATATGTGATAATTCGGAGGAAATTATCAGAGAAAAATGAAAGCTTACAATATAATTTGAGAACAAATATCTCAAGAATCTTCAATATTTTTAGGGAATGGAAGTGGCTATGCCTAAGAAGGGAATTGTCATATCCCAAAGGAAGTAGATCTTAAACCTGTTAAGTGAAATTGACATGATTGGATGTAAATCTGCTGCACTCGTATGAATTCCAACAAAAGGCTGAAGAGAAGTGAAGAAAACAGCCCTGTTGACAAAGAAAGATATGAAAGTTTTCAAAACATACTATTTTCCTATCACACACAAAACCTGATATTGCATATTCAATCAGTGTAGTACGCCAACAGAGAATAACCCAAATGAGAATCATTTGGAAGCAATGAATAAAATTTTGAGATACTTGAAAACAAGTCCTAGATATGGTTTTTTCTTCAAAAAATTTGAAAATCATCTGACTGAAATATATACAGATGCTAGTTGAGCAAGAGAGGTAACTGATAGAAAATGAACCACAAAATGTTTCATATGTCTGGGGCAATCTTCACACGTATAGAAACAAAAAAGCAAGATGTCTCTCAGAGTAGGCAAAATCCGAATATCATGCTCTTACCTTAAANTTGGTTTTTTCTTCAAAAGATTTGAAAATCATCTGATTGAAATATATACAGATGCTAGTTGAGCAAGAGAGATAACTGATAGAAAATGAACCACAAAATGCTTCATATGTCCGGGGCAATCTTCTCACGTATAGAAACAAAAAAGCAAGATGTCTCTCAGAGTAGGCAAAATCCGAATATCATGCTCTTACCTTAAAAGCATGCGAGGGAATGTGGAATCAAATGATATTAAGGAAACTTAAGGTTAGGGCTGTCAAAACGGCTCGTCGTTCGCGAACATTTGTTAAGCTTAACGAGTTGAACATGAACAAACTTTGTTCTGCTCGTTCGTTAAGCTTTACGAGCTGAACATGAACAAAATTTTAAGCTCAAAATATTTGTTCGCTCGTGTTCGACACGAATTGGCTTGAAAATAAATAAATAAACTAATAAATAAAAAAAAATTATAAATATACTCAATATTTTGCGGTATTATTGGTGTTATTTCGCTGAATAACACCAAGTAACNTTATAAATATACTCAATATTTTGCGGTATTATTGGTGTTATTTCGCTGAATAACACCAAGTAACACTCGAATAACACCGCGGAAGGAGTTATTCCGCAGTGTTACTCGATGTTATTCCTTCAAATATGTTCTACTAAGCATATTTCGAGTCGAACACGAACAGGGATATGATATTTGAGTTGAGCACGAATACAATATTCACAAGCCATTTCAAACAGAGCCAAGGCTCAGTTCACTCAAGCTCGGCTCGATTATAGCCCTACTTAAGCTNGAATATGTTCTACTAAGCATATTTCGAGTCGAACACGAACAGGGATATGATATTTGAGTTGAACACGAATACAATGCTCACAAGCCATTTCAAACAGAGCCAAGGCTCAGTTCACTCAAGCTCGGCTCGATTATAGCCCTACTTAAGCTTGAGATGAAAAACACAATTAAGATGTTCAATGATAACCAAGAAGCTACTAGTATAGAAAATCTTGTGCATCATGACAGAACAAAACAAATCAAAATTGATCGACACTTCCTCTAAAAAAAGTTATTAATGAAATTGTTCAATTCAGATATGTTCCTACATATGACTTCAAAACAAAGCACTACCAAGGGTCAAGCATGATGAATTGAAGTCCAAGTTTGGTTTATATAATATATATACAACCCAACTTTTTTTTTTTTGGAGGGGGGTGGGGGGGGGGGAAAATTTTTCTTATTAGATTTTTTCGTTTTTTTTTTCTTATTTTAGAGGAATTCTTTCTTTTTTNTTGGAGGAATTCTTTCTTTTTGTTGTTCCTTTGACTATTATTATTATTATTATATTTATATATATGTGTGTGTGTGCGTGCGTGCGCTAGCAAGCAATAAAATTCTTTCCATAATTCCAAATAAACTATAAGTTTATAATTCCTAGACCCTCTACAATTTTCAATAGGCTATAGCCCTCTTGAAGATATGTTTAGATGAACTGATCATGGCAAGTCCAATCCATTTCACCATCATTCGCCAAAAAATGGCCAAAAATAAAATGAAAATAATTTGAAAAGTGAGTCTTAACTCGTGACTTCTATAAAAATAGCTAAATCCTTATTGATAGACCAACTAAATGTTACAATATTATTACAATAATTCTGCCAAGATAACCACAAGGTTAAAATAAATAAATTCAGGATAAATAAAAACTTGTCTGCAATATTTTGGATTTCTAAGAATTTTGAATTGTCGTCATGGATTAAAAAAAAGTTATTTTAAGTGATTCTAAATTAAAGTTTGAACCAAATTAAAATTTAAAATGCACTTCCTAGAACTCCTTTAAATATAAAGCGAGGGACACTTATCAGAACTCATTTTTTTGTTGCAAACCAATCATATTCATGCAACACAGTCAGTCTGATTATTATTTAACAAATTATTTTTTCCAGCATATTTCATATAATGGAACACCGCAGAGGCACTGTTCTATTTTAACCACAAAATTTCATTCTACGAGTCCTATCCTACTCTATATCCCAAGACAGAATAAAGTTTGGCTGAATACCCTACATTTTGCTCCATAAAACTCCTTAGAAGGCCTCAACAATGTTCAAATTCTCTTTTAACCTTCCACTAATGTCTTTTCACAAAATTAAATTGTCTTAAATTTGATAAAACGCCTAACATGATAAATATATACATATGTATACATCTAAAATATATTTTTTTTTCATTTTTCTTGTTTAAAAATAATATATTAATAACTTAATAGATATATGCTCAAAACTAATCAANTTTCAAATTCTCTTTTAACCTTCCACTAATGTCTTTTCACAAAATTAAATTGTCTTCAATTTGATAAAACGCCTAACATGATAAATATATACATATGTATACATCTAAAATTTTTTTTTTTCATTTTTCTTGTTTAAAAATAATATATTAATAACTTAATAGATATATGCTCAAAACTAATCAAATATTGTTCTCTTTTCTTAAAATATGCATTCATGATAGGCTTAGCAGCTTTATAATATGCTAACACATCATGCTTCTATCTCTATTGTATGAATGAGGAAATATTTTCATCCATCCAACAAGAATAAAAATATCAATTTAAATATAGTTCATAATTTGCCCTACTTGGATATGAGTTTGATTAGTCCAGTCACTCCTTCAAAATGACATATCAATCATTAATTTAATGCTAATCATCAATAAGCTATCCTTATCCAACCAAAATGTTCATTTGTTTTTTTCATTTATCAAACTACAACAATGTCATGATGGTTGTGGATAGATAAACGAAAAAAAGGGACAAAAAAGGTTAAAAACGTAGTTCATGTAAACTATATTAAGAATGAAAATCAAAAAGTAATATTTTTAGATGAGGATATTCAAAATAGATGAGTGAAATTTTTTTGTAAACTTTTTAATAAAAATTTTGAAAATACGATCGACTTTAGTGATGTCACTATCATTAATAATAATTAAACTTTTTTATTTTTACCATCGCATCAGTAAAATAGAAGCTAAGGAGGCTTTAAAGAAAATGAAGTGTAAAAAATCAGTAAAATCTAATGATATTCCAATAAAAGTGTTGAAATATTGAGAAGATTAGGAAATTTCTTGCCTGATTAAAATTTTTAATATTATTTTAAAAACTAAAAAGATGTCTGACGAGAGGCTGAAAGAGTATTTTGGTTCCTATTCTTAAAGAAAAAGTGAATGCACAAATGTGTGCAAATTATAAAAGAATTAAGTTAATGTGTCATATATTAAAATTATGAGAGAGAGTAAATGAACATAGGTTAAGGCGCGATACATAGATTTGTCAAAATCAATTTGATGCCAACAAGTCTACTATGGAAGCTATATATTTATTGAGGGGTTTAATGGAAAAGTACAGAGAGAATAAGGAAGATTTATATATTATTTTTGTTGATTTAGAAAAATCCTATGATAAGGCTCCAAGATAAGTACTTTTGAGAGTTCTGGAAAAGCGATGTGTTGATATATCGTGCATTCAAATCATTAAAAATATGTATATTTGAGTTGTTAATTGTGTTCGAACAAAAAAAGTATTGACCAAGTTTTTTTACAAATTCAGTTGATTTACACCAAGCCTTGACTTTATGTAATAACCCAAATTCTAAATAAAAATAATATTATTAATAATATAAATATTAATATAAATCAAATAGGCAAAATAGGATAAGTGTCTTCTCAGGTTGTCTTTAGGAGTTACATGCCACGTTTCAACAAATGGAAATAGAGAACAAGCATGCGAGAGAGAAAGTGGAGTGAGAGAGAGAGTGTGTAAGAGAGCAGATGAAGAAATACGGAGGTTTTGAACCTTGTATGCGAAACTAAGAATGGCATTTTTGTGTGTGAGGGAAGAAGACAGGGAGTCTCACAGGCGATAAGAATCGTTGATTCGAGAAAGAGAGGCCAAAGTCGAAGTTGAAGCCGAAGGAAGGAGGCGGCTCGTGCAATGAAGAAGAAGTCGTGTAAGTGCAGAGCGAGGAAACCGATGCAATAGGGTTTAGGGAAGCTCTACGGTTAGCGAAAGAGAAGAGGGATCGGGCGAACCAAAAATGAAGACTGTGGGTTCGAGCAGCTCTGGTGCGAAGGAAGAAGGAAGCAAGTCGTGCAGAAGGGACACTCTTTTCCGTGAGCGTAGAAAGGTGTGGCTGCATGCGACTATTGACATGGGGATGAAACACGCCAAGTCTAAGGTGAGTTGGGTAATTTTTTTTTTATATATAAACAAAAGATATATTTTTTATTTAATTAGATTTTATTAGGTTATATAATATCTTATGAATTAATAGGAGAGATTAAATCTGGATAAGCAGTTGAATCAAAGGATTATAATGAGAAGGTTTTAGCAACACTGAATGTTGAGGTAAGGTTATGTGATTATACTTATATAAATTATTTTAATTTAAAAGTATTAATTAATGATTCCATGTTTAGTTATTTATAGATAATTTGGAAACAAAAATTTAGTATACTAACGTAATTATTAAAGAGAATAATGAATACAAATACATATATTAATAATAATAACAATAGTGATAATTAAAGAATAATTCGATCAACGGAAACTTGCTTCAATCTTAAAAGTTTGATATTATATTTTATAGGTTATTAATATCAACGTAATGGTTATCGCGACGCCAATCTCTTACTGAAGATTGACAATTTATCATGACAACTGAGGAAAGTAATTGTGCTTTTAAATTAATATTTCTTATTTTTAAATATATCATTGCTTATTGTTTATCACTATTATGCCTTATGTCAATATACTTAAACTATATTTGATTCTTCAGATTGGTAGTCAAGAAATATGCATATTAACTGTTGTAGAAATATATGCATCATAGTTTTCCTAAGAAAAGGTTGTCGTATTATAATTTTTCTAAGATGTCACATTACTATATGACATGTAAATTACTATAGGAATATAAATCATTTATTTCATGACTTATAATTTTAGCAAGAGTGCAATATTCGTTAATAAATAAATGTAAAGTGTCTCATAAAAGAAAAATGTATGTTATGAAGAATGAAATAGCTTATATTAAAATGCTTGTATGTGCATGCTAAAAAGAGTCCAACCCCTTACGATACAAGTGAAAGATGTCAGTGTATCCGCACGTGTAGATGTTATACTACCACTCCAAATAATGGTGATATTTAGATTGTTAATCATTGTACCGACGAGAATATATCGATCGGGGGCAAGTAGGCACATTTCCACCTCAAACAATCATGTAAATTAAATAACGGATCACTGTGCCGACAAGATAATATCGGTCTGATGTGCGTTAGGTTATGTTTTAACTGTGCTCCTAAACTAGATCTAAATAAAAATAGCATAAAATAAAAGTAAAATTAAAGATTAAACATTGAAGAGTATAGTTAAAGTTAATGCACATAGAAATTTAAATTATTATAGGATCTCATAAAGTGAGAAATGAAAGACCAGCATGCATATTATTTTCCTTTTTTTGGGTTACTGTAGTTTAGAAGTGAGATTGCTTCTAATTTTTATTTAGAGAATTCATTATAATGTTTTAATTTTTTTAAAAACTTTTGATTAAGATAAATACTGGAGAAGATCATGTTTACAGATGGCATGGGTGGCAACTATTAGTGATAGAAATAGAATAATATAAAACTTAATATCACCGTCCGACGATCTATTCCCACCTTAGTTAATTCTAAGGTCAAGTCAGATCGTGACAATTTAAGCTCATACATTTTTGCTTTAGTTATGGATGCTCTACTGAACATTAAGAGGAGAAGGTATCTTGTTGTATGCTTTTTGTTGATAATATCCTTATTATGGACAAGTCTAAAAAAGTTCAGGAAAAACTTGAATTATGGAGGTCAACTTTAGAGTTTAAATGATTCGTTTGAGTAGTAGATCTAAAACTGAATACATGGAATGTAATTTTTAGTAGGAGTAGATCTAACGACAGGGCTATAGCAATGGGTGATCAATTAATTAAAGGGACTGAAGGTTTTAGATATTTCGAGCCTATTAATCAAAGTAATGGTGATGTAGATGAAGATGTTATTAGTAGAGGTCAAGTTGGATGGTTAAAGTGGAGGAATATATCGGGTCTATTGGGCAATAGAAATGTATCGCTTAGACTTAAAAGGAAAATTTTATAAGATGATGGTGAGATCTACAATGATTTAAGGCACAAAATGTTGGCTTATAGAAGAGAAGCATAAAACTAAGTGTTGCGGAGATCAGAATGCCTAGGTGGATGACTAGCTTTACACTTAGAGATAATGTGAAAATAATATATTCGTGAAAGGGATGTCGTAGCTCCAGTATTAAACCATATTAAAAAGAGTTGTCTTAGATAGTTTGGTCACATTAAACGTAGACCATCTTCTAACCCAGTTAGGAGAATAGATATTTTAGATTTGAATTATGTTAAGAAAGGTAGAGGTAGACCTAAAAAGACTAGGGCATGTTGTATAAAAAAAGATCTTACCTTATGAGAAATAAAAGAAAATATGACACTCAATAGGACAAAATGGAGAAAAATGATTCATATAGCCGACCCCAGTTAGTGGAAAAAGGCTCGTTATTGTTGTTGTATCCATAGCCATCCTTCAATGATTTCTAGTTGTTTACTATCCCTAAACATTATAGCTTATAAATTTGCTCAACATATTGAACTTTTCCAACTCCATTTAATTCTTGAAAATATGTAAAATACATTTGTTGGCAAGAAATCAGATGAAAGACAAATATAGGCAAGTTCCACTAAAGCACATAGGCAATTAGAAAATTAGTTAGGAGAAGTAAAGCCAGTCACATTTTGTCAGGTTATATTATGGTATTTCATGCTCAACCATAATCCAAAGTAACATTGTAAGTTGTAAAACTACGGTATTTTCAAAGAGGAGTGAAGGGAAAAAAAAAGGAGGGCTGAATATAAGGCAAGGAGCATGATTATCAATGACATGCCTTAATAGTTTCTTGTACGAGTTCCCCATCAAGTATGTATTTTCTCCCATCTTCATNAAATAGAAGGCAAGGAGCATAATTATCAATGACATGCCTTAATAGTTTCTTGTACGAGTTCCCCATCAAGTATGTATTTTCTCCCATCTTCATTTCCCGAGTAAGCAAGCAACTGCAAAAGAAACATTTGAGTTCAAATTTGCTTAGAAATGCTTATCATGCAGAACTATAATTTTCGAGAATAAGGTCAATCACGACGTAATATTGAAAACGTAAATTACTTTTGGGCCATCTCCTGTCACTCCAAAGTAATCTGAAACTGGTTTGCCTATATCCTCGTTATCCNCCGAGAATAAGGTCAATCACGACGTAATATTGAAAACGTAAGTTACTTTTGGGCCATCTCCTGTCACTCCAAAGTAATCTGAAACTGGTTTGCCTATATCCTCGTTATCCATCTCCACGTACACAAAGATAAGCTGCAGAAAACATAAATTGCAATCAGACAAACCACCTAGATAACTTTTCAAAGGAGCCTATTAAAAACTTGTTATGAACCAATTAACACAAACCTTTCCCTTAAAAAATTTTGCAGCTTCTTGGAAAACCGGTAAAAGCTTTTCAGACACTTTTGATTGTGCAAAGAGCAAAAGCTAATAAAAAGAAAATTGAGTAATATCAAAAAATTGTCAGAGAGAGNTATTGCTTATTGTTTATCACTATTATGTCTTATGTCAATATAATTAAACTATATTTGATTCTTCAGATTGGTAGTCAAGAAATATGCATATTAACTGTTGTAGAAATATATGCATCATAGTTTTCCTAAGAAAAGGTTGTCGTATTATAATTTTTCTAAGAAGATGTCACATTACTATATGACATGTAAATTACTATAGGAATATAAATCAATTATTTCATGACTTATAATTTTAGCAAGAGTGCAATATTCGTTAATAAATAAATGTAAAGTGTCTCATAAAAGAAAAATGTATGTTATGAAGAATGAAATAGCTTATATTAAAATGCTTGTATGTGCATGATAAAAAGAGTCCAACCCCTTACGATACAAGTGAAGGATGTCAGTGTATCCGCACGTGTAGATATTATACTACCACTCCAAATAATGGTGATATTTAGATTGTTAATCATTGTACCGACGAGAATATATCGATCGGGGGCAAGTAGGCACATTTCCACCTCAAACAATCATGTAAATTAAATAACGGATCACTGTGCCGACAAGATAATATCGGTCTGATGTGCGTTAGGTTATGTTTTAACTGTGCTCCTAAACTAGATCTAAATAAAAATAGCATAAAATAAAAGTAAAATTAAAGATTAAACATTGAAGAGTATAGTTAAAGTTAATGCACATAGAAATTTAAATTATTATAGGATCTCATAAAGTGAGAAATGAAAGACCAGCATGCATATTATTTTCCTTTTTTTGGGTTACTGTAGTTTAGAAGTGAGATTGCTTCTTATTTTTATTTAGATAACTCATTATATTGTTTTAATTTTTTTAAAAACTTTTGATTAAGATAAATACTGGAGAAGATCATGTTTACAGATGGCATGGTTGGCAACTATTAGTGATAGAAATAGAATAATATAAAACTTAATATCACCGTCCGACGGTCTATTCCCACCTTAGTTAATTCTAAGGTCAAGTCAGATCGTGAGAATTTAAGCTCATACATTTTTGTTTTAGTTATGGATGCTCTTACTGAACATTAAGAGGAGAAGGTATCTTGTTGTATGCTTTTTGTTGACAATATCCTTACTATGGACAAGTCTAAAAAAGTTCAGGAAAAACTTGAATTATGGAGGTCAACTTTAGAGTCTAAATGATTCGTTTGAGTAGATCTAAAACTGAATACATGGAATGTAATTTTTAGTAGGAGTAGATCTAACGACAGGGCTATAGCAATGGGTGATCAATTAATTAAAGGGACTGAAGGTTTTAGATATTTCGAGCCTATTAATCAAAGTAATGGTGATGTAGATGAAGATGTTATTAGTAGAGGTCAAGTTGGATGGTTAAAGTGGAGGAATATATCGGGTCTATTGGGCAATAGAAATGTATCGCTTAGACTTAAAAGGAAAATTTTATAAGATGATGGTGAGATCTACAATGATTTAAGGCACAAAATGTTGGCTTATAGAAGAGAAGCATAAAACTAAGTGTTGCGGAGATCAGAATGCCTAGGTGGATGACTAGCTTTACACTTAGAGATAGTGTGAAAATAATATATTCGTGAAAGGGATGTCGTAGCTCCAGTATTAGACCAGATTAAAAAGAGTTGTCTTAGTGGTCACATTAAACGTAGACCAGCTTCTAACCCAGTTAGGAGAATAGATATTTTAGATTTGAATTATGTTAAGAAAGGTAGAGGTAGACCTAAAAAGACTAGGGCATGTTGTATAAAAAAAGATCTTACCTTATGAGAAATAAAAGAAAATATGACACTCAATAGGACAAAATGGAGAAAAATGATTCATATAGCCGACCCCAGTTAGTGGAAAAAGGCTCGTTATTGTTGTTGTATCCATAGCCATCCTTCAATGATTTCTAGTTGTTTACTATCCCTAAACATTATAGCTTATAAATTTCCTCAACATATTGAACTTTTCCAACTCCATTTAATTCTTGAAAATATGTAAAATACATTTGTTGGCAAGAAATCAGATGAAAGAAAAATATAGGCAAGTTCCACTAAAGCACATAGGCAATTAGAAAATTAGTTAGGAGAAGTAAAGCCAGTCACATTTTGTCAGGTTATATTATGGTATTTCATGCTCAACCATAATCCAAAGTAACATTGTAAGTTGTAAAACTACGGTATTTTCAAAGAGGAGTGAAGGGAAAAAAAAAGGAGGGCTAAATAGAAGGCAAGGAGCATAATTATCAATGACATGCCTTAATAGTTTCTTGTACGAGTTCCCCATCAAGTATGTATTTTCTCCCATCTTCATTTCCCGAGTAAGCAAGCAACTGCAAAAGAAACATTTGAGTTCAAATTTGCTTAGAAATGCTTATCATGCAGAACTATAATTTTCGAGAATAAGGTCAATCACGACGTAATATTGAAAACGTAAATTACTTTTGGGCCATCTCCTGTCACTCCAAAGTAATCTGAAACTGGTTTGCCTATATCCTCGTTATCCATCTCCACGTACACAAAGATAAGCTGCAGAAAACATAAATTGCAATCAGACAAACCCTAGATAACTTTTCAAAGGAGCCTATTAAAAACTTGTTATGAACCAATTAACACAAACCTTTCCCTTAAAAAATTTTGCAGCTTCTTGGAAAACCGGTAAAAGCTTTTCAGAAACTTTTGATTGTGCAAAGAGCAAAAGCTAATAAAAAGAAAATTGAGTAATATCAAAAAATTGTCAGAGAGAAAGGTTAAAAATATAAATAAAGCAAACAATATAACAAAAGAATATGACTGACCTGCCTCTTAATTGGACTCTCAAAGATAAGAGGAGCATTTTCCCTAGTAAAAGTGGTCACCAGAGGAAGCTTGTTGGCAAATATGAAATCAACTATGGCAGATTTAGTGAACTGGCCGTCTGTGCAAGTCATCGACATCAGCGTAAATTTTGCTAGACATCAGTTAGAAAAAAAAACAAAAACAAAAAAATTACAGCTAAGGATATATTAATAAACTAACATACCAAAATAAGTCAAATTTTCAGCTTCCTTCTTCAGAAGAACTAAAGAAGGTCGTTTGGATTTGGGATCAATGTGAAAAAGCTCTGCGACAGCAGGACTGACAGTTTGGTAGAAGTTCACATCATCTTCAAGTTTGGATGCAGCAGATAGCTCCAAACTATCAGCACCCTGATTTTACCAAACAAAACACAGGGATTATCCAGTGGGTTGTTGAGTTAAATTAGATAGTTTGTTCTTTAACAGACAACTACACATTAAATATTATATTGATTTTGAACAATCTGCAGAAACATTTTTTGAGTATATGTAGATTCCGCATGAGAAACAGGTCAAATATGTACTTCTCGGTCAAAGGGAGGTGCATTGTTTGGTGGTTACAGCTCTTACAGACCAAAGTAGAAGAGGAAAAAAAGGGAATGTTCAAAGTTAGTTCGGAATCAATTTTTCTAAGATGCACTTTGTCATGACTGATTTCGAACAAATGTTATACGTCCATACCAGCATTGTTCAAAATGATTCCTACCGTTAGTACTTATAGGAGTTTTACCATCTCAACATGAAAAATAACCTTAATAAATCAAATAACTAATTAGTTACAAAGTATACTGGGGGATCTATAGAAGGGTTCAAGATAAACTTGAGCTGAACTCTGTTGGCACACTCTCTCAAACAATAAATGTTATATATAAATCACAGCCAGCTAGCAGAGGAAGCTTGTCCCAAAAATTTTTTGTTGTGCGAGTTGTAAACCGCAATCGACCTCCATCCACCAAAACCTAGCCTGAGTTCCCTTCACTTCCAGCAATAAACGTTATATATAAATCACAGTCAGCTAGCAGAGGAAGCTTGTCCCAAAAATTTTTTGTTGTGCGAGTTGTAGACCGCAATCGACCTCCATCCACCAAAACCTAGCCTGAGTTCCCTTCACTTCCAGCAACAAACGTTATATATAAATCACAGTCAGCTAGCAGAGGAAGCTTGTCCCAAAAATTTTTTGTTGTGCGAGTTGTAGACCGCAATCGACCTCCATCCACCAAAACCTAGCCTGAGTTCCCTTCACTTCCAGCAACAATCTAAAAATATCAATGGCATAGTGAAAATCCCAGACAAACTGAAATATACAACTAAAGAGAGTCCATATTCAAAACCTAATAGCCCGTGTGGAATTCTAAGTTTCCTATTTTAAGTTTTTTTTTCTTTCATTCTCTTATTATGTCACATTTCTTTCCTTCTTAAGTTTGATTTTCTTTGGTAAGTTGTAATTGTCGTAATTAATAGTGCCTTTGTCGTTCTTTACCATATAAAGAGAAGAGTGGTAATTTGATTACTGAGAAATAACAGAATATTATTTTCTCAAACTTTTTTCATGGTATCAAGGATAGGGAGCAAACCCTAGATTTTATTTTAGCCTCCAAAGCCTCTCCAACACCCGACCAGAGCCAGAATCCTCCCTTCAACCGCTATCCAGCCTGTAGGCCCTTCCTGGTTCCCTGGCTCCTGCTTCATGTTCCTCTGGAAGTCTCCCTGCATGATTTTGGTGCCCGACAGGTACCTCCCAATGGGATTCCATCTGCCGATAGCTCCGATAAAATTTCTCATATAACTGTCAATTCCTACAAGATTTCCGCATACAGGCGTCTCCAGCATATAGTCATACAGTCGCAGACTTGTCAACCCAGCAAGAACTTTCTTCAAACAGACGTCTTCTTACAAATCTTCATACAGAAACTCAAACAGGCATCTACCGGCAGGAACCTTCTTCCCTGCAGTCCGCTGCTAGCTAACCTGCAGAACCTCCTTCCGACAACCTATCAGACCTTCCCGATTAGGCAGAGAAGGCATTTCTTCCAGTCTTTTGTTCCTCAAGCAAGCAACAGCCTTCAGTTCGCAACCAGCAGCACCTCAGCCATGAAGCCTTTTTCAGCCCTAAACGTGCATACATACGAAATATGAAAAAGTACGGAATGAAGATGTCTAACTTTACTCTAGAGGTTAGTTATGAATCATATACCTAAATTTTGCCCAAACAATCCCAGAACTCTCTCACTTTATCACAAATCATTAACTCAATGGTCATAACTTCCATCAATGTTTTCAATCCGTGTTTATGCACATTTGTGGAAAAGAAAAAAAGGAACATCTCACAAGAGATGGCATAATTCTTGAGTTCACTGATTCTATATCTTGGTTGATCAATTCTATGAACACAAAAATTGGACAAATTTTCTTGTTTTATAGGACAACATGAGAGATTTGAGAATTAGCTCATGAGACTTGGGGCACGTTTGGGATATATGCGGATGTATAAATTCTCGGTTCGAAAGTTGCTATGGAAAATTTATTGTTTAAAAACTGATGTTCCAGAAACTGTTGTTCAGTTTGAAAATTTCAACTTTGAAGGTGTTGTCTATAGATAAATATCTTAAAGACCCCACTGCTCATATTATATAAATTTTTTTATGCACTTGATTTTGTTGGAAAAAAAATTCACTAATTTTTTATATTTTTTTTAGCCTTTTACAAAATTTTGATCCAATTATTTGTTGCATGTAAGTATGTATGTATGTATCTAAAGCCATCAATAGGCACAAAAGTGTTAGAGACACTCACTTTAGTCCTTCCTCTATCTTTAGTTCTCGGAAGTGAGTCAGCTAACAAATTGGTAAGGTGTGTATCATTATCCAAAGTAACCAAAATATCATTCATCAGACTTCTGAGCTCAAGTATGTCTCCATTCTTCTTCTTCCTCCTGAATGTGTAGAATTGTCATTCCTCATCTGATCAATGGATTTGTCCAAAGGTGACCGGACAGGTGTAAGACGTTGCACATCATGATCCCCTGAGTCTGAGTAGCATTGATATCTTTCTGAACCTAATGAGGCGGTAGTGAAGCAGCAGAAGTATTTTCACTGGTAATATCAGTGATATGTTCTGGGGCATGCGAAGTCTGAAGAATCTCCCTCGCCTCCACGATAGGAGATTCCAAAGATGGGAGAGTTACAACAATGTGTGGAGACTGAATGATTGATATGTTGCTTGCGGGAATAGTGACGTCTTCAGGTGTATTTTTTTGATGATCGATAATGTCAATAACTTAGATCTGATCATGAGGAGTTGGAATCACTGCCTCTAGCGGAGCACTTTGCTTTTTTGGTCTGAGGTGAGGATGTAGATGATAGCATAGAGAACTGGAGTGGACGAACATACGACAGTTCGAACAATACGAAGAAAAAGGCTCAATCTCTACCTTCTGCCAATATCCATGATGTTGTGTGCCCGGCCAAATTTCCTCAAAAGTGGAAGAAGTAATGTCGCTTTCAACAAGTACTCTGGCTTCAGATGGACGGGAAAGATTAAAAGTAAGAATGTCCATCTTGAGTGACTTACCATAAGCTGAGGCAATAGAATACAATATAAAAAATAATGAAATTTCATAACATGAAGACGAATCCAAACCGGAATGAATAAAGGTTCCGTCTGTGGGTCAAAATCCACAGACTATTTCAAAATCTTCATTATTTTGTTCTCAATTCAGATTATCCTTCTAGCAAATAAGCGTGTGTAATCTTTTTCATCATTAATTTGAATAAGAATGTCTCATCTAATAGTCCAATTTTCCACTCTCCAACAAGGTGCATAAGTTCAAATTTCTTGCGAATAAGCTCCATTTTGGAATTATCATATAGAAATTTCTCAACCAAATTCAAATGACAGGAGGAAACAAGTTGAATACCTTTTGTTTCTGTAAAAAAGATAGCAGACTTCCCATTCTTCCTACCAGGTTTCTTGATGTCATCTGTCCACTTAAACGAAGATAAAAATAGCACAATTTAGGTATACCTGAGGCGTGGACACCTACAAGGGCAGCTGCATAGGATCTGTTTGAAGTCATCCGGTGTGGCGTTAAGAAGAAAACACAAGAAAAATAGCGTCGACTGAAACTGAAAAAGAGAACACGCGGGACAAGCAGAAATCGCGAGCTGTATCAGCGAGACAGAAGCCGCAGAACTCGCGAGAAGACGATCTGCACCGCACAGGAGACGCAGAGCCGAGAACTGCCGAGCCGGGAAAGCTCGCGAGACGGGAAGACCTGAGACGAGCCGCACCGCAGAGCAAATCTTCCAAGACCGAAAGACGGGGAGACGAAACAGAATCAGGCGCGAAGACACCGGAGAGGAAGCAGCAAAGCCGTAACAATTGTTAGGGTTCACCAGGCGAAACCCTAGCAGAGCCGAGCGAGAAGGAAGACGACACCATTACTGTATATATGAATATATATATATATATATATATATAAGAATTTTGTGGTATGTGAGTAAATGGTCTGAATTTCTAATAAAATTATGTGGCATGCGTTGTAAATGACCGAAATTTTCAAATTTGATAAGGGATAATTACATGTATTGATATCACTTAAGTTTGATAAGAAATAACCCTATGGTATGCATGTAAATGACATTATGGTAAGTTTGGAATGAAAAAAATATCCAAATCACAGGACGTGGTCTTGCTCCGACTTCCTCAATTCGCAAAATTCTGCAACTTCACGAACGTGTTGTTCCGACTGAGGTTGCAAACAAACTCGTGAAATGCAGCTTTAACCAAAACGTGGTAAAAAAAGTCAAAACAAGCACACCCTTATTCCAGTATCAAAAACATTGTAAATTTGTTTGAGATTGAGACCAAACTACATAACCTCTGAGAAGTACAGTTAAATGTGACTCAAAACTTCAACACATTTACAAAGTATCAGTTACAATTAGATATGTATGATAGATGTATGGAAGTAACCTCAAGATGCTATGTTGTATAAAATACTAGCAGAGAAGCAGTGGATGATCGAGTTCCTATTGAGTTTAAAAAACTTAAATGATGTCGAAGGAAGAAATATGGGGAAGAAGTCTCCCCCTAACACAAGGGAAGCCGTTGTTGAAGTCATAAGAGAAGAAAATTGAAAGAAGCTCATGATGAGAAAAACTGTGGATTCATCTAGCACTGAAAGCTCTACCTTGTATACACAACTCTTCTTATGAGCCAAATCCAAAAAGAATCGTTCCTTGTATGAACTTTACAAGAAAGTTAATCAAACAAAGGATAAGTATTGAAAACTACATGGAAAATCCAGAGACTGAAAATCAATGCAAGGGAGGAAAGACCAAGATACAAGACCCATGCTACTATCTCTTCAGAAGAGTCGGTCAGCCTTAGCCCCTTCACCAAGGAACAACTATTGATGTTGAACAAATTTCTTTCGAGCACAATAGAACAGCCTACCGGCTTGATGATACACAAAGGTAACATGTCGTTCTCCTACTCACCAGCAATGGAAACCTTGGATAATTGATTCAGGTGATTCTAATCACAAGACTGGAGATTTTCGTACTCTCACCAATTACCAAGAGTTCTCCAATTCCAAATTTATTCGACTTGTCAATGGATCTCACTTCGACATTGTGGGGAGAAAAAAAATGAAAGTTTCCCAAAAATTCATCTCTTTACTGTGTTATATGTTTTCCAATTAGATTGAAACTTACTTTCTATAAGAAAGCTCACTCGTGAATGGCGTTGTGTTACTAAATTTCGTTCTATTTTTTCAAAATTTCATGTAGTTGATTTGGGGCAAATGATTAACAGTGCTAAATTGCATCAAGATCACTATTTGCTCGAGGAAAGTTATTCTCTTAACACAAAAATATCTTCTTCACCATCATCCTCTCATGTTCATATGTCTGTTGTGTTTGAGTGTTGAAAGTTAAGTTTTAATGGCAGTATCATCTGAGTCCTAGTTTTTATTATATTGAAAAATTAAATTATCATCTCTTTATTAATAAAAAGCCAATTTTATCACTGTGAAACTTAATTGACTAAATGTATTCAAGTCTATCATTTGTCTTAGTACAAACCCTTGAAGCCTTTCACTATCATCCGCAGTGATATTTAGGGGCCATCAAAATTAAAATCGATAAAAGTAGTAAATAATTTGTCTCATTTATTGATGACCACATGATTATGAGTTAGATATTCTTCATGAAGTAAAAATCTATAACTGCACAAATCTTTTAGTCTTTCCATAACAAGATTTTCATTCGGTTCCAATGTAAACTGCATATCTTCAAAACTAATAATGCAAATGAATACTTCAACTCTATCCTTGAACTTTACCTTAAAAAGAATGGTATCATTCATGTGAGCTATTGTATTGAAACTCCACAACTAAGTGGGCCAACTAGGAAGAAAATTAGACATCTCGTATACCAAAAATTTTCTAGAGAGAATAACCCCATTAATAGAATGTCAAGTAGAATCCTTGGATTTAAAGCTCTTCTTAATATTGTGATGAAAAAATGCTCTCGTATCAAAGCCTTCTAATGCAATCTTCCTCTAAAAATATTTGGATGAGTCCCTTTTTCACATTCATCAACCAAACCACACAAAATTTAACCTGAGATTCATCAAATATATCTCCCTTGGGCGTGTTTCTAACAAAAAAGAGGACATATGTTATTCTCCCATTTCAAAAAAAAATAATATGACACCGTGGATATTATTTTCTTTGTAAATCAACCCTACTATCCCAAATATGATATTCATGGGTAAAGTCTAGGTAAATAATAAACGTGATGCACTATTCTCGATACTCACACTAATCTAGAGTCATCAAAATTATTTCACTTCTCCACACTTTTTGAATGCCCACTCTGATCTAGAGTAATTACAACCTATTCTATTTCTATCTAATCATCATGTCTCTCAAGTTCCACCAGCTGAGAAAATCCAATCTGAGATTGACAACAAGGAAATTCGTGTGTATACTAGGAGAAAGAAATCTATTGGATAAGATAAATGATAATATGCAACCACGAAACTAGTAAGTAAACTTATCTATCTATCAAAGACTAGTAAGTAAACTTATCTTTCTATCACACACTAGACCTGATATTGCTTACACTGCCGACACTGTGAATCAACATATGAATAGTCCAAATGAAAAATATTTGGAGATAGTTTACAGACAATTGAAGTTTAAAAAAAACCCCTAACAGAAGGTTACTGTTTAAAAAATCAAACAACAGGAAGGGGCACTAATACTAGTTGGACCAGTGAGCTCACTGACAGAAAGTCCACTTCTAGATATTATTCCTATAGTTGGGGAAACTTTGTTACTTGAAGGAGCAAGAAGCGAGCAATATTCTCCAGAAGTAGAGCAAAATTTGAATATCACACACTAGCTTTAGGAATTTGTTAAGGAATGTGGATCCAAAGGTTAATAAATGAGTTAGGATACTCCACTATCAACATCAACAACAAAAATAACAACCAATATTATCCCACTAAGTGAAGTCAGCTACATGAATCTTTTTTCTCCAGAGTCTTATTCAGTGTCAATCCTATAAAAATGTTTCGTGAAAACCAAGCTGTAAATATTATTGCAAAGAATCTTGTGCATCACAATCAAACACATTGAAATTAACATTTTATTTGTAAAAAGGTTGATGGAGTTATTATTCACTTAATCTATACTCCAACTCATCTTAAAGTCATTGATGTCTTCATTAAATATCTACTTCATGGCAACTTCACTTTTTTGAATACCAAGCTAAGTTTTTACAACATTTATGTCCCAACTTGAGGGAGGTGTGGAATTATGAGTTATTATTTTAGTTTTACTCTCTTTTATCCCTTATTATGTCATATTTCTTTTTCATTTTCTTGGGTAGGTTGTAATTATTGTAATTAATTATGCCCTAGTTCTTCCTTATTATATATGAAGAAAAATTATAAATTAATAATTGAGAAATAAGATAATACAATTTTCTCTACCTTTCTTCAACCTGAAATATATTCATTGTTTCAATCAATCCATAAGTCCAACGAGAGTATTAAATAGCAAAAAAAAAATCAATGTGTTAGAAGGAGATGCAGGGGACAAGGGAACACTTAATGAATCATACATGCAAGTGGCCTAAGTAGAAAAAGTGTTTGGGGATAAAAGAGAAACACTTTCATGCTTCATAGAAAAACTCCTCCTGACACCATATTAATCGACTTCACAGAGCCATGCCATATTCAAAACAAGTGCACTATCAATGGAAAGGTCAGTGATTAATTGTTCAGTTGCACTGAGAATACAATATCTCAGTCAGTAGTTCAGGCTCTACACCATAAAGCCACCAAACAATTGTACCCATATAAAATCAGTTAGGTTCAAAGCTACGTATATCCTCATCTCTTATATTTTTCGCATCACCTTCTCAATTGAAAACCACTTTATATGTGAGGTACTTTGTGATGTTTGGACAATGACATTGGTCACCTGATTTTGGGTAGGTAGGTCATGATAGTATGAAATTAGAGCTTTATATGATTGTCCCTTGAATGTCTATTCATATGAATGAAAAGGCAAAACACTTGAGGCTTTATCAACTGTAAGTCTAATTAAACCTTCTTCTACCATACCTGTTATGCATGTGGCGAATAGTTCAGCTTTTTTGAAAAGCTTCAATTAGACACACGGTACCGATTCAAGGCTAAAATAGACAGAAGATTAAAAGAAATAACACCAACAACAATAAGCCTTTATCCCACTAAGTTGAGTCGGCTACATAAATCCTTTTTCTCCATTGTCTCCTGTTGAATGTCATATTTTCATTTAATTCTAATGGATTAAGATCATTTTTATATAATATGCTCAAGCCTTTATAGGTTAATCTCGGTCTTTCTTAGCATAAGTCAAATATAAAACATCCACTCTCATAACCAGATAATCAGATGGTCGAAGTTTAATATCACCAAACCATCTAAGAGGAATCTCTTTAATCTTGTTTGCCACTGGAGCTACACCAACCCTTTCACGAATAGATTCGTTTCACATTTTGTCTCTAAGTGTAAAGTCACCCATCCACTTGAGCATTCTCCTCTCAGCAAAATAAAAGAATAAAAATAAAAACGAGCTGTAGATGGAGTTTTGTTAGGCTGAAGTCTTCCAAAAGCCAAGGAGAAAAGGTTCGACTACAGGAGAAAGATTCTTGTTGGAATTCAATACAGATTGCAAGTTTCCAACAGCCAGAAAGATTTTAGTTCAGCCTCAACTAGTTGTTCTTGATTGCATTTAGACTTCTTAACTTCTTTCATTCTTAGATTATCCAACTTCC
>JXCR01141610.1:24942-59984 GCA_002079205.1 Phalaenopsis hybrid cultivar
TCATTATCTCTTTCAACAGCAGGGTATTTCATAGATTTTGCAATGTTAAAAGTCACTCCTTGATCATTTACTCTCATAGTTAATTCTCCTTTTTGAACATCTATCATAGCTTTTCCAGTATTAAAATGATCTCCCTAAAATGATAGGTATTTTCTTATCTTCCTCCATATCTAAAACAATGAAATCCATGGGAAAGGTCCCTAAAATGATAGGTATTTCTTTATCTTCCTCCATATCTAAAACAATGAAATCCATAAGAATCTAAAATGATAGGTATTTCTTTATCTTCCTCCATATCTAAAATAATGAGATCCACAGGAAAGGTTAACTCTCATTATTAATTCTCCTTTTTGAACATCTATCATAGCTTTTCCAGTAGCTAAAAATGGTCTCCCTACGATAGGTATTTCTTTATCTTCCTCCATATCTAAAACAATGAAATCCATAGAAAAGATAAATTTGTAATAGGTATTTCTTTATCTTCCTCCATATCTAAGACAATGAAATCCACAGGAAAGATAAATTTATCAACTTTTACTAACTCCCTTAGGATATGTAACTGATCGATCTGTCAATTGAAGAGTTAAAGAAGTAGGTGAGACGTCTCCTAATCCTAGTCTTTTGAAAATTGATAGAGGTATAAGGTTAATGCTGGCTCCCAAATCACATAAAGCTCTTCCATAGAATTTTTTTACCGATAGCACACGGTATAGTGAAACTACCAGGATCCTTTAATTTTTCAGAAAGCTTTTTCTGAATAATTGCACTACACTGTTCGCTAAGTGCAACAGTTTCATTATCTGAGAACTTCCTCTTCTTGTTCAGAATATCTTTCATAAACTTCACATAATTGGACATTTGCTCTAAAGCTTCTACGAAGGGAATATTCACCGTTAACTTCTTAAGAATTTCCCAAATGTTTGAAAATTATTTATTCTATTTATGTTGCTTCAGTCTTTGAGGAAACGTTGGTGGAGTTTTTTCCACGGTAACTTTCATTGGTGTAAATGGATACTCTAAATCTGGGTATTCGTGATCCTTTTCTTTTTCGGTATCCACCTCAGTTTCTATTTCTTATTGCACTCTTGTCTCCAATTCTTTTCCACTTCGTAATTGAATCGCCTACCTTGTTTCCAATTCTTTTCCACTTCGTAATTATCGCTTTAATTTGTTATTTTCCTTGGTCTTCTTATTTCCAATTCTTTTCCACTTCGTAATTGTATCGCTTTGATTTGTTCTTTTCCTTGGTCTTCTCTAATTCTTTTCCACTTCGTAAATTGAATCGCCTTGGTTTTTTCTTTTCCTTGATCTTTAGGATTTTGTTCCACAGTACTCGGAAAAGTTTCTATTGTTCGATTACTAAGTGCAGTAGCGATATGCCCTAATTGGTTCTCAATATTCTTAATAGCAGTTCCTTGATTTCTAAGTAAAGTAGCAATATGCCCTAATTGGTTCTCAATATTCTTAATAGCAGTTCCTTGATTTTGTAATTTCATGAATTTGTAATTGATTTCCTTGATTCTGTAATTGTTGACCCATGTTTAATATCAGCTCTATAATTTGTAATTGATTTCCTTGATTCTGCAATTGTTGACCCATGTTTAATATCAGCTCTTCCCCTTAATTGGTTCTCAATATTCTTAATAGCAGTTCCTTGATGTTGTAATTGATTTCCTTGAATCTATAATTGATTTCCTTGATTCTATAATTGTTGACCCATGTTTAATATCAGCTCTTCCATAGATACGTTTTTCAATATTCTTAATAGCAGTTCCTTGATGTTGTAATTGATTTCCTTGAATCTGTAATTGCTTGATTCTATAACTGTTGACCCATGTTTAATATCAGTTCTTCCATAGACAACTTCTTCTCCTTAATTTGAGTGTTCTTAATAGCAGTTCCTTGATTTTGTAATTGATTTCCTTGAATTTGTAATTGATTTCCTTGTCATGTTTAATATCAGCTCTTCCATAGACAACTTCTTCTCCTTGAGTATTACTGTTAAATCCTTGAGGATAAGAAGGTTTATAGTTAATATTTCATTGGTTGGATGAATTTCCTAATGGGTCACTGGGTTGTTCGCCCACTGTTGATTTGTCGAAGAATTGTTATTCCAATTGAAATTTGGATAATTCTTCCAACGTGGGTTATAATAGTTCGAATATGGGTTGTTGGGTCTATTAATAACATTTAAGGTTTCATATGAAGGTTGAACATCCACAAATTGCCGGATGAATTTTCTTCCATCATAGGAGGTGTTGTAGAATAATTCATCCCATAATTATCTAATTTCTTTGAAATTGCAGCAATCTGTAAAGCTAACATAGATATTGCATCAGAATCATGGATGCTAGCTACTCTTTTAGGATTTNATAGAATCTGTCAGGAATGAGCCAGCAGCTGCCCTCCATCCAGCATCCAGTAACGAAGAAAAAANGACACTCAATATAGGACTGGATACAACAAGCACAATAAAATTCAATAATACAGGAACTTTAAGATGTTAACGAGTGCTCAATTATTTCTGCATTACAAAGAGGCTCATTATCATAATAAAAACAACAATCATTATTTGACCTGNGTAGGACTGGATACAACAAGCACAATAAATTTCAATAATACAGGAACTTTAAGATGTTAATGAGTGCTCAATTATTTCTGCATTACAAAGAGGCTCATTATCATAATAAAAACAACAATCATTATTTGACCTGCCAAACCTGCCAAATAATCAGAAAGAATCTGTCAGGAATGAGCCAGCAGCTGCCCTCCATCCAGCATCCAGTAACGAAGAAAAAAGAAAAAATCATATAAGAAATTATAACTCAATTGGATAGCGACGCTTGACAATAAAAGCAGCATCCTAACAGGCGCATCCTCTTCCTGGCTCCTGTAGTGAAACAGGCTCTGGGATGGTCTGGAAGTATCTGCAAGCGTGATAAATAGAATTACAGAAATCCAAAGAAATTGAATTCTTTAATAATCTTGAGACAGCCTTAAAATGATATTGTTTCAGAGATGAATTGGGCATTCCAGCAAAAACCTGGACCCTTAAACAGATAAATAAATCGATTGTTGATATAACATGGATAGAGCTTTTCAAATTGATGAGGGAAAGATAATTTAGCATCTCCTGCAACATTCAGTAGACACCATTAAGTTTAGGATTCATGAAGCTCACCCCTAATAGNAAAAAAATTGTTGATATAACATGGATAGAGCTTTTCAAATTGATGAGGGAAAAATAATTTAGCATCTCCTGCAACATTCAGTAGACACCATTAAGTTTAGGATTCATGAAGCNACTTTCCCTCCACTCTTACAATCTCTCGAAGAATTCCTCACAATATTTACACACTATTGGAACCTTTCGATAGCTTCCAAGCTTCTGAAAGTCTCCAAAAGTTTCTCCCCCCTCTTAATTTTCGGCCAAAATGTTCTCTTTAAATATATGGATGAGTTTTCCCAAGAGTCGCTTACGCACCGCTCCAAAATCCGGCCTTATCCATTGTACATGTCACAAAACCGTCGATCCCGCCGTCAGCGGCCTCGATGGCGCCGTCGGCGCCCTTCTGGAGAATTTGTCCTGTAGCCTAGGGAAAATCTCGCCGTCGGCGGCCTCGATGGCGCCGTCGGCGCCCCAGTGTAATTCTCCACATTTTGGACATTTTTACTCCAAATTCGCTCATTTTTTGCATCTTTTGGCTCCATTGACCCTAATTCATCATTCCTGCAACAAAACATCAAAAATATCTTTCTTTAAAGTGCAATATTCCATTAAAAACAATATAAAAGATGTATGAAAATCTCAACCTATTTTCCTTTGGTCAGTTATGTCACTTAAGAAAGAATTATGCAATAAGAGAAGATGAACCAAATAAGAGAGAGACTGGAGGGGAAAGAAAAAAAGTTTCTCGTGATTTTTGAAGCTCNAAGGGCGATGAGAAAAGACTGGTGGCAAAGAATAAAATCAGGCTAAGTTCACTGTTATCAAATGGAATTTAAGAGTCTACAAGATTGCATTGCTATGTGAAAAAAGTAAAGGTAATTGTTAACACTTAACCAACAAAAAAATTATTATTAAAAAATTAAAAGGGTGACACGTCCTTAGTTGCATCTACAGTCTCTCATTCTTTATTATCCTTAATCCCAATTATTTTCTATTGTTCAATGAATAATCATCAATAAAAATATTAATAAAACTAATAACTATGTTGATAATTAGGATGTTGATTATTTTCTATGGTTGATCACCAACATCCAACGCCACCGCCCACCTCTGCCACCACCATCGCCGACCTTCACCCCAAATGCCGCCCTTACCGCCCGTTTTCGCAAGACTATCACTGCATCGCCACCATCTTCGCTTCCTCTCTCTGCCAAGAGAGCATTAAAAAAAAACAAAGAAAACTGAAACTAGAAAAAATAAAACAAAAAGAAAAAAAGAATAGAAAAATAGAAAAAATAAACTTGAATATTTCACGTCGTTGTCATCACATGTTCGTCTATAATACAAATCAAGCATTCCATGTGTGATTACAAGAAAATTAAGTATCGGTATGATTTATACTCGAGGAGAAATATTCGCGTCTGTGTGACATTTTAAGTATTCGTACAACTTGTACTTAAGAAGAGGGGGAAATGTGTTTACTTGTGTGGAACTTTAAATACATGTACGACTTGTAATTAAGAAGGTGAAAAATAATATTGTAAATTTTCATGCAGGTGTTTGAAGACCCATATGCGTATTTCTAAGTGCGGCAGATGAGAACACTATGACTGTAGTGTCCCTTAACACCGACCATACATGCCTTTCTTGTTATGGTGGATAGACCTAATATCCTGGTGATGCAAGGGAGACACCAAGATTGGACTTATAATAAAATTGAAATGATACCTTGGATTTAAAACATAATTTAAAATCTGACTTAAAATACAAATAAACATTCGATAAGGACTCAAAATAAAATATAAGTTGTATCACAACAAATTGAAAAAATCATAGACGAACAAAAGAAAATGAACTCACAAGGAATTTACAACAGACGTGAAAATTCACCCACGAGTAAAATCAAGCCTCCTAATTCCACTCAAACCTTCCATAAAACTCAGAACTCTCAATGCACAAACTTAAAGCTAAACTTATAATGAAAACAAACTAGAGAGTTCCTATTTATAGAAATAAAAAATTTCTCAAAGGACTCACTTAAAAAATAAAGTGTTTCAGATATTAATTGTTCACAACATGATAAATATTAATTGAGCCTTAATTCGTCTCAATCTCCATTGAATACGTAATACATACAAGCAAAGAGAAGTTAAAGTTAAAACTTGAAGTAAAAAAATAATCCACATGTGCTATGACTAATACAGTGTATGCTTTAGCATGTGGTCTAAGAATGTTGCGTAGATTTGCTTGAAATCAACTAATTGCCTGTATATGATCCTAATTTATTTAAAATGTCTAAATGTGACGTTTGAGATTGTTGTGCAGGCTTAAATAATATTGAAATTTAAATTTATTCAAACTCGATAAATGCACTCGGACGACCCGTCTTAGTTCGAGGGAGACGAAACAAAGAACTGAAGAAAGGAGGCGAACTGAGAAGAAGAGGAAATGCACAAAAGGAGAAGAAGTGAGGAGTTGGGCAGTTAAAGAATGGAGAGGAATCGAACAGTTGGGAACTCAGAGGTCACTTGTGTTCTACAAAACGATACGTAGGAGGAAGCAAGGCAAGTCCAAAAGAAGAAGAAAGGAGGAGAAGGGAAGAGAGCAGAGGAGAGGGGGGAAAGGAAGGTTGTGACTCACCTGCGTGTGAGGCTCGAGCATAGCAAAAGTGACGGTGTCGATGACAAGTAGAGGAGGCGACGTCGGTAACGAACCTCGATCGAAGGAGCTCTTTCGTGCTCTAAGGATTCCTGTGCATTGCTGCCATACGAAGGAAGTACGGGGTATCAACATCGAGAATTTTGAGTAGGCAAGAAGCGCCAAGCGCAGAGGAAGAAGAAACTCGACATGCCCTGAGCTTTCGGTTCAGATGATCGCGACCATGCTCTAAGCATTCGTTATAGATGATCATGGGAAGAGGGGAGCAAGTGTTTGTACGAAGAAAGGAAGGAATGTGTGTGGGAAGGGGGGAGGTCGAACCGTATGGTATGAAACTTTATAATACTCGTTTATGTTGGATCATAAATTGTATTGTGAATCACGCCTAATGAATAGAGTAATCAGAAGAAAGAAGTGAGAAGAATGATTTAAACACTTTATATTTTGGCGGGAACTCTGTTTTTCCTCAAAAAGTCCCCCCTTTTTTTGAAAATGATCCTCTATTTATAGTTCATAGGTCGGATTTGTAAGTTACATGGTTGTCTCTTCTTATAGAGGGGAACATTATTATAATTAATGAACCATTACATTTATACATTTATAACTTAATGTCATTTATTCCAACCCCATAACAAATGTTGTGCTGCTATGCTTCTGTAACTGCTTTGAACGCTGCTTCACATTTGTAACTGTCCAATTTGGTTGCTTGGAGTTCATTTGGTCGTTCTTGATTCATTTTACTAACCCAAAATCATTCGTTCTTCAATCGTCTTCAGTCACCCATTCTGTGGAGACTGAATGTGAAAACACGTCATTCTAAGATAGGATTATTTCATCTCTGACATTGTAATTCGATAAGCAGCCTACCTTCGGTCTATGTGTCTATAATACCTCATCTTGGACGACTGCTAATTTTCAAGATGTTATTGGGTATTTGGTGTTGATGCGGCTATGCGGTGTTCGTTGGCTGTCAATTCTCTTCGTTTGATTGGCCGATGAAACTGACAGATTGTTAACACGAATAATCCATGTTCTTTGTCTCTAATTATTCTTCATGTAGGCACATTCCTGATGTACAGTTTATAATATAAATTAGTAATTATTAATTGTAATTTTTAATTAAATCAGATTTTAAGTTAAAGAAATTTCATAAAAAGAATGGATAGAATTTGATGCATTTAAGCTTTAATTAATAATAAATTATTACAAAAAATAAATGTATGTATAATTATAAGCCTAATAATAAAAAATATATATATAAAGTAAACAAAAATTTAAATTAGGACAGGCAACTTTATTGTCAATATTTTACTAAGATTAAATTGTTAAATGAAGATAACGATTATAATAAAAATAAAATACTTAATTTTATATGATACATCAAAATGTCAAATAAAGGCAAATTGTTTTCCAAAAAGAAAATTAACATCTAACAAATTATTAATAATTTTTTATGCATTTGGCTTTAGGTTTTTCACTGGAAATAAGTGAAGAGAACATTTATAATCATCAGTGATCAAGATGAGTACACATATTCCTTTACTATAGTAATATTTTGTTTTTTATCTACCAAATGCATTTACTGTTATTGTTATAATATCACATACACATGATTTATAGTTCTATTGAATTTTGTTCATATTATAAGAATGACATGTGTGCTCAGTTTTGTTAAATTATCATTCAATCTCATAAAAGAATATTAACCGCTATGCATATGAAAATGAAATATTTGTTATTAGAACGTAATATTTTTATTATATGCTTGTCTGTGTATGATTGATTATAATGAAGTCAATTTTTATTGTACTAGTGGGAGAATACTAAGGTACGCGTACACTTATAAAGAAAAAAAATATATATTGAAGTACCTTAAATGATACAAATTTTAGACGGTGCTCCTATGACAACAACGATATAAAATGATATTGGTATGCAATTGATATTGTAAGAGTCACTGATAACATCTCAAATATTAATATCGGTTTATTAAGAACTTACGTGACATATTTTTTTTTCTTGTATTACTGTAATTTACGAGTGTGTCTATTTACTTGCTTATCTAACTCATTGTTATTTTTTTAAACTAACTTTTTAGGTTAAATTAATTAATTAAAAGATGAACGATAGAAGAAAATGTTTATAGAAGACGTAGACAAACAATAACAAGGTAAATTTAAATATACTGTTTTACTGTAATTTAATTAGTGGCTCTTTCATTTGTTAATAATTAGTTATAGAAAATAAATATGAGAGTTTAATTTCACTGTTAGATCGTATATTTCCATCTTGGTTAATTATGAGCTCTGAGTCGGGTTGTGACAAGCACTACAATATATTCATAAGCTATTCAACTTTATAAACTAAAAATATTTGCAAGTGCTTCGACAGGTATATTAAAAGAAAAAATTAATGTAAGAGAATGTTGTTCGAGTATAAATTAAGTTTAGAAACAAGTTTAATTAATCTTGAAAATTATGTACATAATGTAAGATTAAAAAAATTCTCTTTTTCAAAATTTGATCTAAGAGTATTAAATAGTGCATGCTCTCAAGAGAACTATTATGATCCTCCTTTTGATGAAAACTAAAGTTGACATGACAAGCATAATCCAATCCTCTGCACGTAAGCACACAAAATTCATGAAGTCTAAAATAATATAGTGAAACTATTTTCTGATGATGATCATGTATAGAAACTTTCAATTGGAGGGTTTCATTTAATAAAAAAAAGCTCTTAAATTTTAAAAATAAATTTAAAATATTTAAAAAATAAATTTACCACTAAGTAGACATTTTTCTGTGAAAATCACAAGATTAGAACTCCTTAGAGACAACCCTAAATAAACATGGGGTTTATGAAAAAGTACGAGATGAAGACGCCAATTTTTACCATTCACCAAGAAATAGCTTGAAGTACTAAAAAAACTCCTTAGAGACAATTCAGAAAAACCCACAAACAACGTGGCTTCGATAATGGGAGATTTAGAACTTGAACCATAAATTCAGTAGTCTTTGATCATATGACCGAAGACATCAATACTCTAGTTAACTATCAGGAGGCTTCTACATTTAGATCATTCAAACTTGTAGATTAATCAACAAAAAAATTACTGAAAAATGTGATATGATGCTCTCTCAGGATATTATTTTTTGCTCTGTTTTATACGTTTCAAACTTTAACTGTAATTTAATTTCAATGAGTAAGCTTACTCATGATATGAAATGTATAACTAAATTTCATGCACACTATTGTGAATTTCAGATGGTGGAGTCAGGGAAGCTGATTGTCAGGTTGAAATGCATTAAGGTTTATAATTGTTTGAGGAAAATATCTTTCTCAACACACAGATGATCTCACCTCTATTTATACCTCAAATTTCTTAGTCTGTTGATTCTATATCTATAAAAAAAAAAGTTAAGTTATTGCATTGTCACCTAGGTCATCATAATTTCAATTATGTTGCAAAGTTGTATTCTCATTTGTTTATCCATAAAACCCCTAGTTATTATCAATGTCAGATTTGTCAATTTGTCAAACACATTAGAAATAGTTATCCCACGACCCAGTATAAACCCTCGCCTTTTTTTAATCATTCACAGTGATATTTGGGGACTTTCAAAGGTGAAAACCTAAGGGGGACTAGATGCTTGGTCTCATTTATTTACAATCACACTAGAAATACTTGGGTATTCCTAATGAAGGAGAAATTTCAGTCAGCCAAAATCTTATAAACCTTTCACAACATAATTCAAACTCAATTACAATGCAAAATTCAGATCCTCAAAACTGATAATGCAAAGAAATATTTCAATTCCATCATTGGATCCCGTCATTCAAAAAATGAAATCATCCATATGAGTTCATGTATTGATACCCCACAATAAAATTGGATATCTAAGATAAAGAATAGATATCTTCTTGGGTATCACATTCAATTATGATGTTTCATCAAGTTTCAAAATATTTTTGAAGGAAAGTCGTTTTTACTGCAACATATCTTATAAATCCGATGCCTGGCATGATACTTAACTTTAAAACACCTCTTTATATTTTGATGGGTACCTATCCTCACATCTGAGCTTTTTTGTCTACTATATCACTTAAAATATTTGAGTGTGTATCTTTTGTTCATGTCTATTTCCAAAATTGTAAAAACTTGACCCTAGATATATCAACAATATTTTTCTTGGGTACGCCACCAACAAAAGAGGTATAAATACCACTCTCATATTACCAACAAATACAACAACTTCATGGATGTCATATCTTTTAAAAATCAATCCACTATCTCAAATTTGATCTTTAGGAGAAGAGTGCAAATGAACATCAATTTTGGAATGTACTTGATGAAACTTGTAAGTCATCACCACCAACTAAACCTAGCTCTCATATCATGACTGAGGATGCCCAACCAATGCTATCAACCCAACCTAAAGTCCATAACAAAGAACTCTATGTGTACATAAGGAGAAGAAAAATATTGAGCAGGTGGAAGACAAATTACATTACAAGGACATAACAGCTCAAACCAAAGCTTGATTCCACATTCACCTAAAATTTTGGGTAAGGAAGAGTCTAGTACTCATGAGTTATCCCTATCCTCTTCTGATGCTAGTGATAAAGAAAGCTTCATTAGATATCAAATTCAAGAGTTTGTAGCTTATGGGAAGCTATCCTCATCCTACAAAGTTTTTATTTTTAATCTTGATAGTACGTAGATTCTAAAATTCATTCATAAACCTCTTGAAAATCCAGAATAGAGGCAAGCAGTTAAAGAAGAGGTTCAAGCACTAAAACTTAAAGATATATGGATTCTTACTAAATTCTCTCAGGATAAGAAGTCGGTTGGGTACAAATGGGTGTTCAACGTCAAACACAAAGCTGATGGGGATATTGATAGATTCAAAGGGTTCATTCAAGCCTATCAAATTGATTACCAATAGACCATCACACCAGTTACAAATGTAATACTATTAGAATTCTCTTTTTAGTAGCAGTTAATAAAGAATGAGAACTACATCAACTTAATATAAAAAAATACCTTCTAGAATGATAATTTGGAAGAAAAAGTATACATGGAGATAGCCATGACATGAGGTCAAGTTTAAAATATTACACCTTTTTTGGAGGTAGCTTTATAAATTGAAGAAGTTAAAAGATATGATCAATATAATCAATATTTGGATCTGTGATATTGAGAATCTTTGAATTATTATTGATAAAAATTACACTAAAAAANCTTAAAAGAAAAAGTATACATGGAGATCGCCATGACATGAGGTCAAGTTTAAAATATTACAACTTTTTTGGAGGTAGCCTCATAAATTGAAGAAGTTAAAAGATATGATCAAAAATATAATCAATATTTGGATCTGTGATATTGAGAATCTTTGAATTATTATTGATAAAAATTACACTAAAAAATTTTAAAAATTAAATGAAAAATGTCTTACGATGCTTTTAGTTTTAATTAATCATCCATTAATATTGCATTTAGTCCCTTGCAATATGATCAAATTAAGCTTATTGATGTTGATGAAGATTGTTATAAAAAGATGTTTGACAATGATCTGATTTGTACTTCATTTATTATCACAACGTGAACTATTTGCGGGCATTCACACCAAAAGATTTTTAGGGCCAGTCTTTTAAAAATTATCAATTAAACTTCTAATGAATAAATCCATTCGTTCATTTAAGTGAAAGNTACATTAAGCTTATTGATGTTGATGAAGATTGTTATAAAAAGATGTTTGACAATGATCTGATTTGCACTTCATTTATTATCACAATGTAAACTATTTGCGGGCATTCACACCAAAAGATTGTTAGGGCCAATCTTTTAAAAATTATCAATTAAACTTCTAATGAATAAATTCATCGTTCATTTAAGTGAAAGTGTAGAAAAATATATTCAAATTATTTAAAAATCAATCCAACCAGCCCTGGAATTAGGCCCAGCACCACACCTAGCTAGCCCCCAAAACTCACAATGACTTCCTCCCAACTTGTTTCTTTGCTAGCTATCTGCTCCCAACTAGCACATGTTAGCTACTATTCCAAAATTTGTTAATGGCAAAGCAGCGCCCGCTAGGACCTCTAACTCATATACTTGTTTAGTCTCTTGCCACCTCATTGATACATGTGATCATGGATATCATCACAACAATTCATGTGGGAAATCCTATTATAATTAATTGTATATGAAATTTTCCATCCTTGATTTTGCACATTTCCTATTAGAAGCTCTCTTAGGATTGCATAAATATTGGACAAATAGTGACATAAATTTCAACAGACACTTTCCAATTTTTATCAATATGTAAAAAAGCTNTAGCGCTCGCCAGCACCTCTAACTCATATACTTGTTTAGTCTCTTGCCACCTCATTGATAAATGTGATCATGGATATCATCACAACAATTCATGTGGGCTATCCTATCATAATTAATTGTATATGAAATTTTCAATCCTTGATTTTGCACATTTCCTATTATAAGCTCTCTTAGGATTGTATAAATATTGGACAAATAGTGACATAAATTTCAACAGACACTTTCCAATTTTTATCAATATGTAAAAAAGCTGATTCGAAAATACTTTAAGTTATAAGCTTCATTTTCCAACAGTAGATGCTTAGTGCTTATGTCTCACATAAATTCTAAAAGAAAGCCCAAAATCCACTCTCATAAGGCATTAAGATATTTAATCTGAGTTCCTGATGAAATAGTGTACATAACGATTAAACTAACATTTTACTTTTAGTTTATAATGCCGCCCTCATAATATGATATACACTCTTACAGGAGAAGATAAATCCACCTAAGGGCTTTTTAAGACCGAATACCCAAATTACGTAAATTTGAGAGTTTTCAATATGCATTATGAAAAGTATCACCTGAAAAAAAAAATTATTACATTTACAGTAGCAACAAACATTTCACTCAAAAAAGCTCAAACTGGAAGAATAGTGAGATTACAGAAAAAAAATGTCTACTTATATGTATATTCACTACAAAAGTATATTTATAGCAAAAGAGTCAAAATATCCAGCACTCTGGACTAGAGTATCCAAAATGTTTACATGTTCAGCACCATCCAGTGACCCTCTAATAAATGGTTAAATATAGCAACTACTAATGCTGTTGGTGGCACGCCTGTATTCCAACACTATGCAGGCACTTTGCACCCCCGTTCTTTCCCCTATAATAATGCATATGTGTGATATTATGTTGGTAATAGTTTTTTTATACTCTGTCTAAGGTAGGATGCAATTCATTCATATCATATACCTCCAAATAGCTAAGTAATCTTCAAATCCAATGATGAAAGCCAAAATTTATAGTAGAATCTCACTAGTAAATACAGTATCAAGACCTTTCCATACAGCAACTAACCATTATTTGGACTACAACACCTGGCATAAAATTTGTAGCTTATATTCGTTTTATTTATTTTAATTTATTTTATTAATTTATTTGTTTTTCGGAGTTAAGTAAGCATGCTATTAAAAATAGGTCTAGAAAAAAGGACCCCTCTAAAAAAGCATGAAGATTTAAGGGATCATGATTTAGTTGGCCATACATAGCTTTAGCATTTTTTTAATAAACATGTCGTACCATAATTGTTATTTATATGAAAACAAGAAAAAAATTTTGTATAGTTCACTAGTATAGGCACAAACTCTCCTTTGCTCGCAGACACAGAGAGACGACTGCAAAAAATGCCACAATGAAAGTAGAGGGAACTTCATCTTCACAACCATTGTAACATTGCTCACTTTGGTCAACCTTGCTACTACTATAATAAATTTCTTTTTTCAAATAGCAATATTATTTACCACATAAGCATCGAGAAAAGAAGAGAACATTTTGAATTTTAATATGAAGTTCGATCAACTCTCACAGCGAATTAGTCGCAAAGGTGATAATTTATTAACAAGAATTATTTTTTTATTATATGTTTCCGTAATAACAGCACATTCTGCCGCCTACTCTACAATCTAGGCTGAGTAATTGTACAGCTACAAATAGTATCACACTAATTATTTTTGGGTGTCAGTGTGAAGTGGATTTTGACCAAATATAATCAGAAACTCAAATAGACCTAATTATTGAATAAATAGCTAGAAAAAAAATACAGGAAATGCAGAAAATAATTTCACAAGAATAAAAACAAGTTGTCGAATATAATTTCAGTACAAATGATAATAACAAAACCAATTTTCGTAGTAAGAAAAATTCTTTCCAAACTTCTTGCGAAACCTTCATTACAGCTATCAACAAGCAGGAGCGGACCTACATATAGCCAAGACGGGAAATTACCCACCATAAATTTGATATTTTCCATTATAAGTTAAGCAATTTAGTAGAAAACAAAAATAATCAATAAATCTGTTTAACTAATAATTAAGACAACAATAAATTTATTGAGAAATGATTATTTGACTTAATTCCCAATGAATATTTTAGTCACCTTAAAGAAAAATGTTAATTCCACCTTATCAATAATACCATTTGAAGAACCTTAAATCTCACTCCTTCCCAGCATACTTGACCCTACCCATCACCCCAAAAATCAATAAATATTTTTGCCTAATACTTAAGAAACCAATAAGTAGATTACAAAATGATTATTTGACTTAATTCCCAATGAATGATTTGGCCATCTTAAAAAACAATGATGATTTCACATTGTTGACCTCATTTTTGAGGTCATTACTCCTTTCCTTAGGATCCTAGGATCTAGCTCTAGGGGTTCTATTGACTATCAAAGAAAACTAGAATTGGGACCCACCTTTTTTAGAAATTTCAGTCACTTCCTATTTTCATGTGATGTCTAGCATTTAACCATCATCTTATGGACGAGTGGTTAAGGGCTATTGTGTGGAGACTCAGGGAGAAGTTCCCAATAGGATTTCATGCCCTATAAAAAACCTCGTCAGGACTTTATCGTCACATACACTCACCAAATGCACAAAATTTACAAAATTGCACGCGGTTGGACTTCAATTGAGCCTAAAGGACGGGTGAAAATGTGAACTTCTCCGGACGACCTCTGATGACAAAATGAACTGCGCTAACGCGTCCGGGATACCAATTTTGATAGGGAAAAACACCTATATTGTCATATTTCTGACACGAGAAAATTTACATGCAAATCGATGAATTCTTCAAAATGACATCCGATGGCGAAACGGACCGCATCAGTGCGTCCGGAATGTCAAAAATACATAGAAAGGACATCCATAATTGATATGTCACGACGCACGAATAAAAAAAAATTAAATATTTCTTATAACTTTATACCTAAATTATAATTAAAAATAAAACCTAAGTCTTATTTATGTGTTTCACCCGCACACTCCCTCCCTCTGTTCGACCCACTCACGGGTTCAAACAGAGCTCACGCTCAATTCTCCCTCTCGCGTCCGTGCCCTAGCTCCACGGCGGATCCACGCGGTCGTCTGCTTCCCTTCGCTTCCTTTTCTCTACGTGGCACGGCAGCCGTTCGGCTCTCCAATTAGGAGAGGCGTGCTGGCCGACGGTCCTTCTACTCGAGGCAACAGCCGCTCCTCTCTTTCATTCCGCCGTTTCTTTCCCTTTTCCCCATTCGTCGGCTAGGGCGGCAAGGAGGTGGCTTTCCTTTTTTTTGTTTCTCTAACTATTAGCTTCTAGTGGGGGGATTTTTATGGGAGGTTGTTGAAAATTTTGAGAGTGACGGGCAGGTTGTGTTTTTTCTTTCACTATTTGAAGCTTTTAGGAAAGAAAATTCTGCCAAAATCCTTTCTAAACTACGTTTTCGTGCACTGGGAGTGTGGAGCATTCGTTGGTGACTGTTTCTCAAAGGCCTTATCGAAATTTCTGCTTGGGTAGTTTTTTATGTGCTGGGAGCTTAAAGAATTTGTTGGTTGCTACTTTCTTGAAGCTTTCAAGAGGAGGATTTTTGTGGGAGGCATTTTATTGGATCTGCTTACTTTTTTTTGCTTAAAATCGGCATTAAGAGGTACTTATCTTCCTTCCTATGATTTGCAACGTTTCCGATGACATCTAAAAATACTTCTTTGCTCTTTTAAAGCATGTGAAAGCTTCTTTGGGCTTAATGTGTTCCACTTGGTGGATTTGGGGGTTTGCATCTTTATGAGGTGCATGTGCACGGGTGTGGTATTCTCTTGTTTCCTAACTCTAAGGCATGATTTTAGGCATGTTAAAATATGATGTGTTGCTTGGATTGGGACATTAAGCTGGTTTATTTTGTTTCTTTAAAAAAAAAAGATAAAAAAAAAGGTAGAGAAGAAAGGTGGGAGATGTTTCGGCTAGCCTTGGTATGGAGAGGTTTGATAGAGCTTGTTACTTTGCCCTCATTTAATTAATTTCTTGGCTTTGATGTTTGCTCTTTTAATCACTTCATATTCACAAATGGTAGCATGATATGTTGAAGCGTCTCTATCTTCTTGCAAAGATTAATGAAGAAGTATTTTTGTTTATTTTGAAGTTAAGACATTGAATACATGCTGGAAATTATATTTGGGGCTTATGTGTTGCTTCGTTTGCTGCCCCTTGTTAGAATATATGCTGGAAACCACTTTTTATGAGCTGGAAAATATATTTGGGGCATATGTTTTGTTCATCTTGCTGCCCCTCACTAAAATGTATGTTGGAAATCATTTTTATGAGCTGGAAAATATATTTGGGGCATATGTTTTGTTCATCTTGCTGCCCCTCATTAAAATGCATGTTGGAAATCATTTTTATGAGCTGGAAATTATATTTGGGGCTTATATTTTGTTTATCTTGCTGATCCTTGCTAGAACACATGTTGGAAACTATTTCATGAGTTGGAAAAGATGTCTTTGGGGCTCATATCTAGTTTATCTTGCTGTCCCTTGTTGAATGCATGTTGGAATGAAATTATGAAGGCTTCTATTATTGATATTCATGCTTACAATAAATGCCGGAAAGATATGCTCTGTTTGGACCATTTGGTGGTCTCAGTTTTGGCTCTTTTCGAGATAAAATTTCAATGGAAATGCTTCTATGTTTTTCCCGCTTGATATGCTCGGTTTTAGCTCCTTTAGGGCTGAATTTATGTTGGAAATTTGTCCTGTTTTTCTCATGTGGACAGGTTCAGCCTTGGCTTTTTTTTTCTTTTTTGAGTTGAATCCTTGTTGGAATTTTTTATCTGCTTTGGCCCATTTAGATGAGCTTTGTTTGGCTTTTCTTTGGTTGGTTTAATGATTGTTTTGTTTCTCTTCCTGGTTCTACCCGAAAGCTTGTTTGTGAGCCTATTTGTGGTTGGTTTGGTAGCTATTTTGCTCCTATTCTCA
The DNA here is from genome assembly GCA_002079205.1 of Phalaenopsis hybrid cultivar. NCBI lineage: Eukaryota > Viridiplantae > Streptophyta > Magnoliopsida > Asparagales > Orchidaceae > Phalaenopsis > Phalaenopsis hybrid cultivar. Next base: position 42,098 of record JXCR01141610.1, read on the forward strand.
CCTCTACCCGTGAGTTTAAATGTATAGTTGGTATATTCTACAAAATCTGAAACTATTGGGCATTTCTTTTACAAAAATCTGAAATGCATGATAGGTGGAATATTGGTTTGAGGCTCTATGTTCATTCTCTATTATTGCTACGTGTTTTCCCATTTGTTGAGGCTCGTTTTTGACTCTTTGGAGCTGGATAAAGGCTAAAAATATTTCTCTGTTTTCCCCATGTATTGGACATGATTTAATTTAAATGATGATCTATTTTTCGGCTCTTGTGTTTGGCTTGGATTTAGCTTTCTTCTCATTTCCTCTAGATGTGGACCTTCTCTTTTAGTTCTTTTATGATTGAAGATGTTTGATTTGGGATTGGTTTTCTCCTTCATTGTCCCCGGCAGCAAATCTTAATGTGGTAAATTTTCACCTTTGTTGTGAAGGTCGGTTGATTGATTGGGTGAACCGTACTTGGAGCACTTTTTAGTAGTATGTTTCGGTTACATTTTAAAAGTTTTACTCGCCACATTCTGAAGTTTTCTTAGTGAAGGATTAAATTATATTTTGGGGCTTTTAAAACTACTTTTTGAGATTGATTCGATCATTTTTTTAATGAGTTTTAAACGCTTTTAGGCTGATGCACTGACGATTTTACTCTAGGCTTTACTGATTTGACTTTGTTTTAAAAGTAGATCGGCCTCCTTTTTGTTTGTTTTATTTTTTTTAACGGTCAAGTTAAAAATGAAAATTTCTGATTTAATTATTTTCGGAAATGATTCACGGCCTTAAAGAAAAATATGAAGAAAAGAGAAAGGGAGAGGAAATTAAAAATGAAATTTGGTCTGCTATGATGATAGAAACCTAAAGAGGAGATAGGATAGCAAACTATTCACCATTCCTTTTGCATAAGAAATATGAAATTGTAATTGGAAGAATAGTTGAGTTGGAAGAAAGTAAGAGTTTAAATGACGATTAGGAGCATGGATTGAAAGATCAGCAGACTTGCATTTAGGTCCCTTAAGCTTTGAATAAACTTAAAGCACATTTCATAACCATTTTGCCAAAATTATAAGTTTACCCCTAGAACTTAGAAGTCTGATAGTGAACTAAGCTTGATCTAAAGGTGTTCGAGGATTAGTTGAAAGACACTTAATCAAAGATAGACACTTTAGACACTTCAGACTCAAACTAAAGTGTAGGCTTCTTTGGTCTTAGGAGCACACCCTGAGAGAGTTCATCATCCTAATTTTCAAATGAACCTAAGAAATCAGACATCTGACCCTAGTTCATAAGTTAATTAGAACACTAGACACGAGGATGCACTAGGTTGTGATTCATGACTGATTTAATTAAATCAAATAATGAAATTCTTGTCTTAACCTGACACTAGACCCAATGCTCTAGGATTTGAGCTTGAATCTCACACTCAGATCCTCCTAGCAATTTGGGACATTTTCAATATCACATATAAATCTCCTATTCTTGGTCCTTTATGTGTGATATTGTATTTTGCTTTGTTTGTTTATCTTTTTCCTACGATTTGTCGGTTTTCTCGAGTTTTTCAGGTCGTGTTTTCTCCTATTTACACAACACATACTATATAAGCTTAAAGAAGCAGCAGTCCTCTTAAATATACAAGTTTAATTTACATTATAACATTTTATTTCACAGCATATTATATTATTCTCCTAGCCTGTCATATTATTCTCCTAGCATGTTATATTATTTCTTTCTTCTTTTATATCACATCTTTTATTTTTTTTGATACACACTATACCTTAGTATATGAAAAACCTAGTGGTTATATATAGGATTAACAACAAACCTGGAGGTGCTACAGCGAGGAGTTTAGAGTGAACATCGTGTGCAGCACGACGAGGAGAACAACTTCAAGGTGGATCTGCAGCAGTTAAACAATTTCACATCACAGAACACTTTCCTTAATTTAAATAACAACCCATAAGACTTCGAGGTAGTTTGCCTAGCGCAATGTAACCCCTCACATATCCTTTAGGCTTTTTGTACAACCCTGTTGTGCAATTATAAGTCCTAGTACTTTAGGATTCCGAGGTTACTGTATGGTACAATGTAAATCCTCCTATCTTTTTAGGCTATTTGTATAATCCTATATCGTGCAATTATAAGTCCTAAATTCTAAATATATTGCACGATTCAACATCAAATAACCTCATTTCAAAGATGTAAAGCCTAACAATAAGGTAGTTTAGGAGATCACCAGGGTTTTCCCCAGATCTGTGATTTCTCATACTTTTCTTCCCTTTGGATTGCTTAAATAATTGTCCCTATTTTGAGTCATTCTCATTTGATCTTCCCATGTCTAATCTTGGAAACCTTAACTTTGAAATCTTGAAGGCAAAACGACTGATCTTAATCGAGAGTTTTCTTAAGTGGTCAAGTCATTTAAGATGTAATTAACTATAGGACTTTGTCTCTATAGGGAACTTGGAACCCAGGTAAAATAAACTATATCTAATCCTCGTATTAGGTATGAGAACTTGTTGGCCTCATATAAAATACTTCGCAGACCAAACAGATGTCACAAATTCTTTAATTTAAGTGATTGAGCCTACTACAGGTGATATGTTTATTCTTCGGGATAAGTGTATTATTTGTGGTATCGTGTTTAGTCACCCAAACTATTCAAAATGTGAGACTCGTTTAGTCTCACCTATTTTTAAATCAAAATGTTACTTTCAAAAATTATATTCATATCAAAACTATTTTTATATTTTCTTATATTTTTCAAAACCAAAAATTAAAAACGGCTAACACACATTTTATCAATAATGTCATATTTCCCAATGAAGAATTAGGCTGGCCTAAGAAAAATGTTGATAACACCTTTATAAATAATGGCATATGAAGAAACAAGCATTCAAATAAGGTTATAGTAGAGAATTTATCAAACTATAATAAGATTAATAATTTATAAGAATTTGGGAGCTAAATGATAGAAAATTCACTATTTGTCAAGTTGAATTGATGATGAAGAGAATATTAAGCTGATATAGAGCCAATGATCATAGAAATTGAAGATAAGATACTGAAAAGTATACTTAAAAGACTTGGTTACATGCAATGAAGAGAAAAAAAAAGGAGATAAAATTAATATGAAGTATTTAGAAGCAAAATGTAAGGCAGAAAGGTCGCATAATAGAAGCCAAAAAAAAAAGGATTTACATAAAATAAAAGCACTCGGCAAGAATAAATGAAGAATGGTAATTCATAAATATGATTCTAATTATTTAGGATAAAGTTAATGAGGAATACATAACATTTAGAACACAACTTACATATCATGATCATGGTCTTTCTCTAGAGCAAGCTTAGCAACAGAAAGGAATGCAGCTTCAACATTGTAATCTTCTTTTGCAGATGTTTCGAAGTATGGTATGTTTCCCTTGGAAGCACACCATTCTCTAGCTTTCTTCTCTGAAACCTGAACGAGTATAAAAATTCTTAGAATGACAATATAATAAACCAAATATAGCACTGCTGTAGTCAATCTTACCACCCTGCTGTTCCCACCATCAACGTCAACCTTGTTTCCAAGAAGTATAAATGGAAATTTATCAGGTTTTGTAAGGCTAGCCTGGAGTTCAATAAAATAAAAGCAACTTGTAATACCAATGCAATCAGAATAATACTCTAACATAATGATTAAAACATTAAATACCCATGAAATCTGTGAAACACCAGGTAAGTGAAATAAAACAAATTTTAAACCATCCAAAGAAATGGAAGAAAATTCAGCATTCTTTTGAAAACAAAAAACTTATGAAAGCAACTGAGAAAATTGGGTTCATCAGCATATGTCAGTTAATAATCATTTTTCTAATATCTATCACCATGTGATTAATATGTTAAGGGGTAAAATATAATACTACAAGTGTCCTGAGATCAGCTGTAGTCTGGATGTCCAAAAATGATTCACATACTAAAGCAAAACCTTGGAAAAAGAAATTTAATTGCATCTAATTTAAAAAAGCTGAAGCCATCATAAAACTCCCTAGAAAAAGAGAAGAGTGATGGACTGTAAGAATTTGATTATCTACGACTTACATCATCAGGAAGAAATGGAATGCAGAAAATAGATGATTGAGCTACAAAAAATTTTAAAACAGAACCAGTACAAACTTGGACGCATAAATAAGATAATTAAAAAAAATTAAAACCTGTTTGAGAAAGTCATCATGCCAGTTGTCGAGATTGTCAAATGACCTTAAAACATTGATATCATAAACCAAAATACAACAATCAGCTCCCCTATAGAATGCAACGCCAAGACTTTGAAATCTTTCCTGGCCCGCTGTATCCCATATCTAAGAGTAAATGCAACAAAAATTTTCAAATAAAGAATGGCTTTTACAATATTTGTTTAATAAAGTACAGCCTATCACTTCCCACTTGGTTGAGTGTTATTGCCTTCAACCACCATGAGTGATGGCCGCATATTAAAATCTTTTCAAAATAATAAATGAACGTTTAAAAAAAACCTGCAAAGTTACAAGCCTGTCGTCAACCTGAACCTCTTTGGTAACAAAGTCAGCGCCTATAGTAGCTTTATACTGTTGGATGAACCTCTTCTGTACATATCTAACCAGAATATTAAGAAATCAACGTAAAGACGATCCAAGAAGGAAAAATTTTAAAAATGAACGTGCCATGATCAGAACGGTGTAAAACTACACCTTTTAACATTGTGAGATATCACTGTATGAAAATCAAAGGCACAAGAAAGATATTTGCCATCCTCTTAGTAAACTATTACGGTAGGGAAACTATCAAGAATACATTTCAGTTACATAGCACACATCTCTATCATCTTTGGAGATTAAAATTTAAAACTCTAACTGCAAGCGATAGAAATTGAAACCAATAGCTCCCAAATATTATTTCGAATCAGCCTAACTTTCAAATGAATGCAGGGGAGAAGAAAACCCTAACCGGAAACCCAGTACAAGGATCAAAACTCTAGTCAATTCGCAGAACGAATTCTAGCCAGAACATATGCCAATGCTGTGGTCAACAAAGTGACCTCAAGGATACTGATTCATCAGCGAGGTCTTCCCCACTCTGGAAATTTCAAGAAACAGAACAATTAGGATTGGCAGAGATCGAAATTATACACAAAATTATGCATTGATAAGGTGAAGGAAAAGCTTAAAATGTAAAAAACATTGAAATTAGAGGCGATATTGCCGGAAAAACTCGGGATCAAGGAAGAGAATGAGACATCGCAGCAAAACTCTTACCCGCTGTCCCCTAGAACAATGACCTTGATCAAGCTCCGTCTTCTCGAGGCCATGGCGAAAAGGAGTAACAGACGCTTGGTTGCGCACTCGAGAGCGATGGAGAAGTGCGGGCGGAAGAGGCAGACCGACGAGGCTGCGACACGAACGAGCTCTGCGCGCCAGCGAATGCGGTTCAAAACGGTTCGAGCTTCGCAGGACGTGTCCGTAGAGAGGATCTCCGCCGATGGCGACTAACACCTGTCCAAAAGCTCATTGCCTCTAAAAACAGTGTCGGCGTTTTTATATTTTGCTCGTAACTGGCAGTCTTATCCTAACTGTTTTTAAATGTTTGTTGTCACCTTCTAGTTTTGGGAATATGAAAATGAATGGAAATCGCATGAATAGCTATCAATTACTAATTTTGGGTATTCCAGGTGCTTTTTCATATGATACAAATACATTCTATCATGTTTTGCTTAACATTAATATTAGATGTGCGTTTTCATATTTAGCAAAAAATAATTCATTATAATAGAAAAAAAATCTATATGAAATAAGCAGATTATGTATTAGTTATTGATAAATATGTATTAAAGTTTTATTTGATAATATTTGTGTAAAATATTAGAGTGTAATTGGGAAAGCAAAGTATTTGATCGTCTTAACAACAAATGACATCTTACAGACACTCAAAAGAAGTAAAATAAGCAAGTACATAAATCCTTTTATATGTGTTCGCGCTCATTTTTGTTTTGGAGAAACCCTCCTCATACTAGCCCCTTTCAGATCCCTGTTCCAAACAATCTATATTCAGAAGAGGCAGAGCGAGAAAAGGAGATATCTAGGAAGACTTTCGATAAAAGCTATTATGTTTGCTTGATATAATCCAACGGAAATAGGATGTTAAGGTAATTTTCATTGTCACCATAAGAGAATCTCCGCTTGTCGGGACAGAGCTAAGCATTTTGATGGTAGATCACCGTAAACTGATAGATAACTCATGCCTCAATAAAGAGAGAAAATATTGTGTGTGGATGAGATGGGTGAGGATTAGGTGTGGATTGATGATATTCTAGTGGTATTGTAGTGGTATTATACCCAATCCTGACGCACAAAACTTACTGCGGGGCAAGCCAGTCATACAATGCAAATGCACGTGTCAAATAGTACCGCAGTTAAAAAATATTGCGTAACGATCTCACAATAAAAGTGCAATAGTTATTTCCACAGAAAAATCTCTAGTTTACTAATTTAACTAACCTAGTTTGGTGTGATCTTAAAAGGAATTTCGATTCCTAAGATTCTAGCAAATTAGAGTAAGGCGAAGATAGTTGAAGCAAAAATAGTGAAAATATTTTGTGAGTCTTTCAAGATTTATGAGGTTCGTGTCTCTATGATTCAGGGATCGCGACGATCATGATTTTTCTACATGTTTTGCCATGTGATTGTTCTCAATTGGGGATATAGTACTCCTTATGTCTATATCTGGGTCAAAAGAAGCATAAAATCCATGAAGTTGAGGCTTCTTCAATCCTCATGGCATTCTGCATGACTTTTCGATCTCCTGAAATGTTTGCAGATGTCCACTAGAATATATTTTACCTCTTCGAATTTTGTGGTTAACCATTCGTTTCCACTACACAATAGTTAAAGGTCGTAGCTTCACAAAACATTTTAACATCCTAGTTAGTCATACTAAGAGTAAATTAAGTTTGAAGTTAAACCAACAAAAAGACCATGAAAGCTCAAAGAGAACGCTTAATGGAAAAACTTTACGGAAAAATCATGATAAATTCACTACCCCTACATCATAGAGACATTAAGAATGAAATAAGGCACACATCATAGAGAAAATCATAGTAAGGAAAACTATGCAATATTGCTCTGCAAGAAACAAAAACATGTAAGCTTACAATAACTTCTCTTCTCCAGAGTTGTAGAAATCCATCCTCTCCTACAATTCTCTCAATAAATCACAACAACAAAGAAAATGAAAGGAAACCCCTCCCCAAGGCCAAGAAGAGGCCAAGAAGCCAAGAAGACCTTCCATCATGACATAAACATGTATTTACCTTTGGTTTTTACATTGTGAATCCAAAATAAGCATGCAATCTCTCCAAATTAATTAATAAGTTCAGAAGAGACATTAAATTGATCCAAAAAACCGTCAATGGTTCCAAAATATGCAAGAAATCACTCAAAATCTGATTATAGTCGTCTGGTGGTGTGGTCACGTCGGACCTCAGATGGGTCACACCCCAAACTGGCATGGTCGCGCTAGTTCTGGAATGATCACGCCCAGATCAGGTGTAACTACGCCAACCAACACTTTTTCGTGTGTTTTGACTTTATTTTGCATGTTTGACACCTATACCATGCAGAACAACACAAAGAACCTTTCACAAGCATAAAATGATGATAATTAAGGTGAAATAAAAGATAAAATACAGGAATAAAAATGGGTAAAATCACATAAAATTGGTATATGTCAAATATCACCACAATACTACCACAATACCACCAATCTACACCTGAAATGTCTTGATGCAATATTTTCTCCAATAAAGAGGGCATATAAAATGATTATAAAGACTTGACAAAGAAATAAAAAGGCTCAAAGGGGTAGTTACAGAAAATTTAAGGATGACCTAAGACCATTAGAAATAACATAGTCATGATTCTATGAATTTTTCATCCCAGCTTACCAAGACAAAGTTTACTCAATCGTGAAGGTAGTCAACCCAAACTAATTAGAAACTGCTTATCAATAGCCCATATGTTGCATCATTCATAGTAATCCAATAACATTAAAGTCAAAGAAAGAAACATCTAAGCTCTTAAGATTAAATATAGACAAAAAAGGTTGAGTAGGATTTAAATCTGCTAAAGGCATGATAGTGACCTCAAAAGTGAAAAAAGGTGGACGTCATAACTAATAAAAAAACCACCCTACAAAGATCATATAGTCCCGTTTGGGTCGGTATAGCCTCTAACACCCTAAATTGTGCTAGAATACTACAAAAAAACATATAAAGATATGTTGGGCCAGTCAAGTTAGAAAAGTATACTTTTCCTCGGAATATGTAATGTAATCTAAAATAGGCCTAAGTGTGAAGGTCGTAATAATGTGCTTAAGGGATATAACCATGCAAAGATGCATCATTTTAAAATTAGCTTCAAAGCCATGTGGGAAAGTAAAGATTTGTCTTAAAATTCATTAATGTTAAACCTTTTTTTTACACTGAAGAATCTTTTAAGATTGAATTTATATAAAAAAATTATCCTAAATAGTTCAAGTGCAACGTTACCCAGACAACTACAACTAGAAACACAAAACATAACAAAATAAACAATCACAAATAAAATAATAAGTTGTCAGGTGTCAATGGGTTGGCAATATATCCGAGAAAAGGAGAAGAAGTAGCCAGGCTCTATATAATACACGTATAATCCTAAATCTATACAACAAATAGATTCATAATTAAGGTACAAAGCCCATCTGCTTTTTATCCTCCTCACATGGTCTATCTGCTCTAAGCTACCAGGGACTCTTGCTGGTATCTTATTTCCAATACAAACTCTCTTTGAGGAAAAATAAAATTAACACGGATACAAGACGTGCAACGAGAAATGAGTTATGCCTGACGGGAGGAGAGCTAAGTACCGCCTGCAAAATATATGTTAGTTAATGCTTAATTATTTAAGATCCTCTATACTGAATGTGACTCCCATCAAGAAAAATTGCTCTTAGAAGCATGATCTTGTGTAAGATTTGAGTAACTGAACATCTTTCCTTTCGAGCCAGCCATTTTAATACAACACGAGCCTTTGACTGTGCTAGGTTCTTCTTCCATTCTTGTTTGGGGAGAAGAGGTCAAGGTGAACTAGCAGAAATTCAGTGACTTCCTTCCTCTCCATAGGCTATTGACAGCGGGTGAAACCTACTCCCTCTAAGGAGAGGGCGCCTAAGGGTACTGACATGCCTAAAAATGTGCTACTTTTTTATATACAGTTTATGCTCATTTTTAATGATTTTGCACTTTAATGGAAGATACTTTGTAATGGAGTTTTGGAGAAAATAGAGCGAAAACAGAGCTAAATGGGGTCAAATAGAGACAACGAGCAAAAAGTGAACTAGCGCCTAGGCGTTAAACCCTATACACAAAAACGGAGAGCCCGATGCCATGGGGCCAGGATCTGACGCCTAGGCACTAGGCAGTTATTTTAGGCTTATAGAACTCTTGTTGTAGCGGTCAACTCATTTGAACTAAAACCTGCTATAATCCAAATGGTACAGAATAACTAGTTTGGGGAACTCCAATGGAGGATCCAAACTTACAACTTGCTAGTTTTCTAGAATTATATGCTACATTTAAGTACGATGACATATCAAAAGACGTTGTTAGACTTAGACTTTTTATCTTTTTCTTAAGGGATGAAGCTAAGATGTGGTTAAACTCATTAGAACCTAGATCTATTAGAAATTGGAGAGATTTGCTGCAAAAATTCCTAGCTAAGTATTTTCCACCTTTAAAAACTACTAAGATTAGAAATGATATTAACTCATTTACACAAGATGATTCAATATACGAAGCTAGCGAACAATTTAAAGAACCAATTAAAAAGTGTCCATGTCTTGCTTTGCTAGACTGGTTAATTATTTAAGCATTTTACAATAGGTTAGTAAGATCCCTTAGATCTATTATTGATGTTACTGCTAGTGGTTTATTAATTTATAGACTGACTGGGCACAGATAATTTTATTTTCTACATGGATATACCGGTTATCATTAAATACATATTGCTCTAGAGAATCAAGAGAAACCAACATTTATTAGTTCTTATGGAACTTTTGCTTTTCGACAAATGCCCTTTGAATTATGTAATGCACCTGTAATATTTCAAAGATATATGATGTTGATTTTCAGTGATTTAATTGAAAAATGAATTGAAGCCTTTGTGGATGATTTTTCTGTATTTGGAACTTTATTTGAAATATGTCTAAATCATTTATAGAAAGTTCTAGAATAATGTGAAAATATGAATCTCATATTAAACTGGGAAAATGTCAATTTATGGTTGCAGGAGGAATTGTACTTGAGCATAAAATTTAATAAAATGACATGGAAATAGATCTCGCAAAAATACAAGTTATATCTAACCTAATTCCACGTACTACTGTAAGAGGAGTTAATAGATTTTTAGGACATGCTATATTTTATAGGCGATATATTAAAAGTTTTTTCAAAAATTACTAAGTCTTTATGTCAACTTCTGGAAAACGATACAAAATTTGACTTCAACAAAGAGTGTCTTAAGGTCTTTGAAACTTTAAAGAAAAAATTGATCACTACTCCTATAATTGTTTCACCTGATTGGAAGGAACCTTTTGAATTAAAGTATGATGCAAGTGATTATGCAATTGGAGCTGTTTTAGAGCAAAGATATGACAAAATTTTTAAAGTTATATGTTATGCTATTAAAACTCTTAATGATGCTCAAATTAATTACACCACTCTTGAAAGAGATTTATTAGCATTTTTTATGCTTTTGATAATTTTAGGCCATATCTAATTGGAGCTAAATGTGTTGTGCATACTGACCACTTGGCTATTAAATATCAAATGCAAAAGAAGGATGTGAAACCAAGATTAATTAGATGGGCACTTCTGATACAAGAATTTGATTTTGTAGTAGTCGATAGGAAAAGAACTGATAATCAAATTTCTGATCATCAATCTAAGTTGGAACAAAAAGAAACAATTAAATTGAACAAAGAAATTAATGAAACTTTTCCTGATGAACAACTTTATGTTGTTAAAAGGATGGAAATACCATGTCATGCTGATATTGTGAATTATATTGTTAGTGGTATTTTACCATATGGACTGACAAAACAATAGAAAAAGAAATTGATTCACGATGCAAAATCCTATTTTTGGGATGACCCATATTTATACAAATAATGCAAAGATTTAGTGATGAGAAGATGTGTGTCTTATAAAGAAATTCAAGAAATTATCCAAAAATATCATGATTCTCAATTTGGATGTCATTTTGGGAATGATAGAACTATTCATAAAATTTTGGAATCTGGATTTTATTGGCCTACTCTATTTCGAGATGTTAATATATATATATATATAAAAGAGCAACTCATGTTTCCTTACATGTTAACAAGGCAAAAGGGGTACGAAGGGAGTTCAAAAGGAGTGGGGGAAGGAAATTCCCTTCCAAAATAAAAGAAAATACCAAAGAGGGTCATTTATATATGAATATATATATATATATATATATATATATATATATATTCATTATATATATTATTTTACACATCGTTCTTACTTTTTTAGACCAAAATGTATTCGTTTTCTCAATCAATTGTCCAAATTTGCAATCATAACTGTGAAGATAAATTTCAACACATTTTCATTAAACTATCATGCCAGGAATATAATCTGATNAGATTGAAGCAATCGCTTTACCTTGATGTGATGATCGGAGTATTTCAAAGTTTTTAATTAAAAATATTTTTATAAGATATGGAATGCCAAGAATAATCATTACTCATTTTAGGAATGCAACAATTGCAAGTTTGGTGGAAAAAATAATATTATGCATAAAATTGTAACTGCTTATCATCTTCAGGCTTGTGGTCCAGCAGAAGTATCTAATCGTGAAATCAAAAGAATTTTAGCAAAATTGTGAATCCTAAAAAAATGAATTGGTCTGCTATATTATATACTGCATTATGGGCTTATAGAACAACTTATAAGACACCAATAAGAATGTCCCCGTATAGATTAATTTTTGGGAAGACTTATCACTTACTAGTATAATTGGAGGATAAAGTCTATTGAGCTATTAAGGAGTTCAATTTCAATTTGAAAGATGCTAGTGAGAAAAGATTATTGCAATTGAATGAGCTTGAAGAATTAGGAATGAATCTTATGATAATGCTAGGATTTATAAGGAAAAAAAATGAAAGAATGGCATGATCTGAAGATAATAAAAAGGAATTTGAGCTTCGAAAGAAAGTTTTATTTATTATAAAATACATGATTGAAATTATTTCCGGGAAAATTGAAGTCTAAGTAGAAAAACATATTCACAATTGTAAAAGTCTATCCCTATAGAGCTGTTAATATTGAAGATCCCAGGCTGGAAAGATATTTAAAGTAAATAGGCACATATTGAAACCATATTTTGATAGTCAAAGACCTGTTTTTAAAGAAACTGTAATGTTGGGTCACCCAGAGTAAATATTGGGAATGTCGGGCTGACGACATTAACTAAGTGCTTTGTGGGAGGCAACCCATATTTATCGTTGTTTATTTTGCTTATTTGTTTTTTTTAATATTATATTTACATAGATATATCTGTAATTTTATGGATTCCATGTATTTGAGAAACTTGAATTGAGAAAATAATTAAAAACATCTTTATTTACCTAATTTTATGCAAGATTTGAGAATTTATTTGATTGAAATCGAAATGGCGAAAAATTTTTAGAATTGGCGCTTGAGGCGTCACTTTCTAGAGAGTTGGCGCCTAAGGCGCAGTGGCGACGAAAATGACTTAAGATGTTTCAAAAAGTGGTTTTTGGTAACTCCCAAAAACTAATTCTAAAGCCTATTTTAGGGTGGAGAACGAGGGAAGAGTCAATACTTTTCAAATCTAATGGCTTCTCAATCTAATAATTCTGCGAGATTTGGAATTTTCTACTGGAGAAAGTTTGTTAGTTTCGATGCGCAGAAGTTATATGATCGAGTTCTTGTGAAGAAGAGGTTAATCAAGGAAAGAGGAATTGTGAGTTGAGGATTCAACACATCGAATACTCAAGTGGAAGAGATAATTGCATAAAGATGCTGGGAAGTGCTTTGTTATACTACTACCGTCATAATTGTCCCTATAGTGAAAGAGTTTTATGCAAATCTTCATATTTGTCACTATGCAAATTTTGCCCCTACAAGAGATAATATGAATGAACTCTATCAATTTTTTACTGATGAAGATGCAAATTGGGAGGCCAAAGACGATGGAAATGTAAGTTTTTCTTCTTCATTGTTGAATCATGCATCTAAAGTGTGACATTTCTTTATTGCATCGAAATTACTTCCTACCATGAAAATCAATAAAGTGGCAAAGGAGAATGTTATTTTGAATTATTATATTCAAATTGGAAAACTTATTGATATTGGTGCAATAATTGAAAAATCGGTTTTGGGTTTGATCGTCAATGGATTTACTACTAGACTAGGACATCCATCTACCATTTTCCTACAGTGCAATCAATCACAAGTGTCTTATGAAAGTTGGGAAAAAGTGTTTCTTTCTTGGAAGCATATGGACCCAGAAGTTTATTGCAACAACATTTAGGGTTTAGGGTTTAAGTAGAAAAATATGGATTTTTTGAATTAATTTAAATCTCAGAACTTCAAAAATTTATATCTTTTCATAGAAAAATCATAAAAAAAATTAATAATGCCCCGTTGCTCAGTGAGTAAAGGAGAATAATGTGGAGCAAAAATAAAAATTATTTGTTGACTCTTTGATTTTTGATTAATTAAATACTCTTTGTGGTATTTCAATTCATTATGGCTAAGCATTGCTGAGTAAAACATTCAATTCTTTTAATTACTTAGATTACCAAGTGTTACGATCTTGCCACTAGATCTACTAGTATTAAAATTACATTCAATGCATTCAGTTTTAGATCTACTCAAACAAAAACTTTTAGATTGTAAAGTTGACCTTCATAAGTTTTTTCTAAACTCTCTCTTATGTCTTGTCCACAAGAAGGATATAATAAAAAAAAAATATACATTAAGGTACATCCTCCTATAAATGTCCAGTATTGACATACATAACTAAAGCAAAAAGATACTGGCTTAAGTCGGTACCTGATGTAATCCAACTGAAATAGGAAAATACTTGGTCAATCCTCCTTGTTTTTGAACACAAGTAACATATCTAGTATACATAACTTTAATAATTTGAATATAAGCATTATAAACACCTTTCTCTTCTAAAACTTTCCAAAGTACTTTTCTTGATATCTTATCATAAGATTTTTTTAAGATTAGTTGGTGCTTCTCGGAGGTCTTCCCTTTCTGCAATAAGTTTTGGAGTAGCTGCAATGGCGACAATCTAAATTAAAACCAAGTGTAGTCACAAAGATAAACACTTATCTCAAATCCTTTCCACCAAATATCTTGAAATTCCTTTGAATTCTATTTTTGCACTCATAATACAAACTAACACTCAAAATAAAAAGAAAAGTGGCCGGCGGAGGTGGTTATGGGCGGCGCGAAAATGAGAACGATATAAATATACTGTTGGATCAATCATCCCAAAATTCATCACATATTCAATCTTACTTCAGTTTGAATAAACTTCTGAAGAGGATCAAGAAGATAGAGAAAGTGTTACAAAACCTTATGCATGCAATTGGGAAAATTTATGAAATGTTGGATCATCTGGATTGGAAGATGAAGAAATATTTTGAATAAACTGGACATATTGAAGATGGTTTGGTACGTATGTTTAAGAAACATGCTTGGATCGAGGAAGATTCAATGGATGAATTTCCTTATCGACCTTTCTACAACTAGTACGTGCACTACCAATCCATGGGAGATATGAAGATGTTTGAGCTTATTTTATGCACGGAACGCTTATTTAGTACTGCTTGCTTATGTTATTGTGTTATGTTGGATTTCATTTACTTTCATTGTTGAACTCTATTTCTGTTTTTTGTTGACTATTTTGATGTTTAGGTTTCAGTGTTAGGATGTTTGGTTTGCTTTAGACACTGAATTAGATTTTGTTGGCTTGAAAACGGTAAGTTCGTAATAGTGTGGAATTTATATATAAAAGTGAGTTTTGTGTTTTTTTGTGAAAGTTAGGTGTTATAAAATTGTTTAATTATGAGTATAAGTGTTCATTTGAGTTAATTAGAGGTTGATGTAAAGTGGTTCGCAGCAGATTTCCTCAGAAAATGAAATCTGGAAAAATTAGGTGTTGGCGTCTGAGGCGCCAAATTCCCAAAAATGCCAAAATAGCTTAAAAATAGTGAAATCACCCAGTAAAACTCCATTTTTACTACTTGAGTCTTCTCCTACCTCTAAAACGTGACTTAGGGCTTCACATTGTGGGGATTTATGATGATTTCAAAGGCCAAAGTAGATTTCATCTTCTCTTGGTAAGAGCTTCACTTTAACCTAGAAATTTTTTATTTTCACCATGGATTTGTCTTACATTATGAGATATCCCAAATTTGGGATTTTTGATGAAGAAGTTTAAAAAAAACCCATTGTGAAAAGTTTTTTACCAAATAATCTTACTTGTGCAACTAGATTTTTGATTTTGTAATTTATTTGGATTTTAATTGGATTTCCATAGAAATTTTTATGGCTCCACGAGTAAAAAGAGGAAAGCCTATGGGAGATTTTGATGTGAGAAAATTCATCAACTATAAGCCCCAACACAGTTACAATACTCAAATGGACATGAGGAAATTGATCTAGAAACCAGCATTTGCTAACCCAGGGTGGTGAGATCGAGAGGTTGATTGTCGCCAGAAATTTTGAGAGGTTTTACTTCACTGCAATAGCTATTGTGCCTATGATCCAGGAGTTCTATGCCAATTTGCGATTCACTAGTGATGATCACATCTTCGTGAGAGCTAAGCAAGTTGAGTTTTCAAGAGAAATGATCAATGCATTTTATGGACTGTGGAATGTATTTCATTATGAATATGTTGCATTCGTGATGACTGATTCATAACTGGATGAAGTAATTGTCTTTCTGATCGATGGAAGGGGAGAATGGAAAATCAAGAATAATAAGAAAGTTAATTTATCCACTTCCATGATGACTTTTCAGTTAAAAGTGTGGCATTACTTCATCTCTGCTAAGTTGCTTCTAACAAATCATCTGAGTGAAGTAATAAAGGATAGAGTTGTGCTAAACTTCTGCATTCATAAAATGAAGACAATAGTTGTTGGTGCTTCTATAGTACATCATGCTCGGAGTATGGCCAGAAGTGCTACAGCTAGTGGTTTGAGATACCCTGCCCTAATTTTCACTTTATGTGAACAATCAAGAGAAGAGTCTCGTAGAAATGAATAAAAGCTGCAGCTACAAAATCCTATTGGGAAGCATACGATCCAAAGATTTGAATCCGTTGTTGAGTCTAGGAGTGGAGGTAGTGACAGACCCTCAACATCTGTTGCAGGGCCATCTACTTCTCGCTCTACTTCACTTGAGAATATTATGGAGCAGCTTATGATTCAGCAAATGGATATTGTAAATATGCAAAATAGGATTGGAGGAATTGAAGCAAGGAATGCTTATAATGATTAATATAAGCATAGGAAAGTTCAACATGATATAGCATATGAAGAGGCAATGGTTAGATTTCTAAAGGGAGATTATAATGTGGAATTTCTAACTTGCCCCAGTTGCACTCCTTATAAGCCAGATCATGAAGAAGAAGAAGAAGAAGAAGATGATGATGATGATTATGATGATGAGGAAGGGGATGAAGACTGATATTTTACGAGTTTAATTTTTTTGTTAGTTTGTTTGTTTGTTATTTTGATTGTTTGTAGTTTGTATTGTTTTGAAATTATTAAGATATGAACTTTCATTGTAATATTGTGTTGTAGATCTAATTGTAATAGTAACTGTAGACTTTTACTTTCTCTGCATTTTTAGTATTTTCAGTTTTTGTTTCTGTTTTTAATTCTCAGCAAATTCTTTAAAACATATTATGTTTCATTTAACGTTTTAAAGCCTCTATTTTTAAAGTTAGTACCTGCAGTAAACCAAAGCCCAGTTTCATATTTAGAAATCCTCTACATGTTAGTTTTTATTTTTACACATTTTACTATTTTCTTTCACCTACAAAATTTTGTACTTAATATTTTAATTACTTAAAAATTTAAGTTTTGGGGAAGAAAAAGTTCTTTTAAAAAGAAGTAAACTAAATTTTATTTATCCTCAATTAACTATATTTTTAAAATTAATTTAACATGACTTGGTGATGTGCCCCTGGTGTGTGCTATTTTCAGCATGTTTTATGTGAATTTAAATTCCCGGTAATAGTGTCTAAGACTTGACCCATCCAAAACTTACGCAGTAATTTAGCTTCCAAAAATATGGCCAAAATCTTGACTTAATTTATATTAAGTATTTAATATGCAAAATCAAAATATTAAATAAAATATATAAAATAGTTCACACACTAGGGGTTTTATGCAAATGCACATATTGCTTCAAGTAATATAAGTCTTTCTTTAACAACCCCAGTATCGATTCCACAGAGAAGAGTAGTAAGAAATCCCATAGGCTGATTCTAGTCTATTAGTATCAAGTCTTAGTTTGGAAGATGAAAATTCTTATGATAATAACATAAATCACAATATTCAAACTATAAAAATTAAAGTAAGAATGACAAGTTAAAATGATTTTAATGAATGTTAATAGAAATGTAACTAAAAGAACTAAGTTTACTAAACTAATTTCTAAACTTCAAAGTTAAATTTACTGATACTAAACAAAGTTTTGTGACGAATAGTTCAAATTTAAGAAAGCATTCTTCCCCTTTATAATGAGTAAATGGATTGTGAAGAAATTAAAAT
>JXCR01141610.1:60016-112084 GCA_002079205.1 Phalaenopsis hybrid cultivar
TATATATATATATATATATATATATATATATATATATATATATATATATATATATATATATATATATATATATATATATATATATATATATATATATATATATATATATAATTGTATTATGTCAAATAGGAGTAATCATATTCTTTACTCTCTTTCAAGTGCATAAAAAGCATTGACTAATCTAGAGTTTGGTCCCTAATTCTGTGGTTAGTCTGGGAAGATATCGGCTGCCACTCAAGAGCTCCCACTATTCCCTCACCTGACGGCTAACAATCTCGTATTAGTTTCCAATCAACTGGACCAAATTGGGGGTTTTAATCTATCACCTTAAAATCTCCAATTCTGCATCCAACAAAGTATATTTCCTTATTTATTTGCACTCAACCCTATGGATGACATCATCTCCCATGGGATCGAATGTGACTCTCACCATATTGTAGAAATCATAGCCCTTTTGGACCATATGTTTCTCAACACAATTTAAAATTTTAATTGGTCAAATAAAAAAGTAAATGAGTATCAGAGTTCAAATCATCACAAATTATTGACATTTAAAACCGTATAAAATAAAATCAATTCTTCACTAAACCAAATCTCATTGTAGGGAGAATGATAAAGAAGTCTACTCATAATTCATGAGAATGATACGACAAAACACGTATTTCATATATAAAAACAAGTTTACAAAACAAAGAAAGAAAAGAATACAACTTATCTCATACTCCTTCTCAAGTAAATCCTTAGAAGTTCCCTTTAAGCACTTTCTCTCTATACAATCACATTTAATTCTCTTCTAGAAATGTAATGAAGAAGTAATCTTTCACATTCCCTCTCCTCTTACAACCCTAGAAGAAAATCCTCTCTTCTCCAAAGCCTTCCTCTCACTCTCACGCCACATATACAAACACACACCTTTTTCCCTAGACTTCCCTCTAGAGGTTGCCTCCCTCCAAAAAGAATTCAAAATTTCTCCAAATTTCTCTCCAAAATTCACACCCATTTGAATCCCAAAAGACATGTCCATCCATTCAAGAGTCACATCCCTTCATTAAAGAGCCTTCCAAAGTGTCTAGATGCATTGAATCACTCCATGGGGCGTTTAAATCATTTGGAGCCTTCAAAATCTGCTCAAAATTCATCCTGAACCGCCTTAATTCGTCTTATATCATCTCTAGTGCCTCAGGCACCAGTTCTCTGGATTTGGGTGCCTCAGGCGTCAGTTTGGCGCCTCAAGCGTGACCCTGCAACAACTTCACCATTTTGCTCCGTTTGACTCCGTTTCAACTTCGTTTCGCCCTGTTTAAGTTGTGTTTCACTCCTAACAGATATATCTACAAAATAAGCATGAAGACAATCATTCTTTAAAGTGTAATTTCATTCAAAAATATTTGATAAATTTAAAGTAGATTAAAATACATATCGAAATGTGCTTAGTCATAATTTTCTTTTTTGCTCGTTTTTACTCCAAATTGTACCATTTTTGCTTCATTTTCTCCAAAAGTCTATTTCTTGTACCTTAAACCAAAAATATGCAAAATAACTTCCTTTAAAGTATAATATCATTAAAAATCATTAAAATTAAGTATAAAATATATATGAAAAAGTAGGTAATTTTTAGGCGTGTTACCTAGGATATTAAGATTTAACTTTAAATGACTATATTTATGTTTGTAAATATTATGATAAATTTAGGTAAATATTTTTAATAATGAAGGTCAATTAAAAAGTTAAAGATATTTATTATGAAAATATAAGACTATGTTTTCCTATTTAAAGTAAAGGAAATTGTATTTTTGAAGTGTTAAGAATTTTAGAGTTTCATGTAAGACCTATTTAAAGTAAATGAAATTGTATTTTTGAAGTATTAAGAATTTTAGAGTTTCATGTAAGAAGAAAAGAATGAAACTTTATAAAAAATCATTAAAACTAATATGAATTTATAAAGTGAAGAAATGTAAGAAGTTTTAACTTTAAGAAGAGGATAGTGAAGATGAAAACTATTAAAGGCTATCAAGATATAGTAATCCTCACTTGAAAAAGAAAAAGAAAGAAAAAAAGGGGATGGAAAAGATCCTGAAAAGAAAATAAAAGAAAAAAAAATGTGTGAGAAGAAGCTTGAGGGGATGCCTAATAAAAAATTGGCTTCACTTGAATCAACTTAATGAAAATGTTTTATTACATTTTCTAAACTTATATTTGAGTATTAGAACCTTTATTAGTAAAGTTTACATGAAATTCCTTTTCATATGAATATTCTAAGTATCGTTGATTTGGCAAATTACAGTTCTTCTTGAATTGAATAGAGATTCAAAATTCTTAGACTTGATTACTAAGAACTCTTAGACTTAGAGTTTGGATCTAAATTATTAAAAGTTTTTCTTAAATTTTACCATTTTATTTATGAAACTAAAGTATAAAAGTTTATAAGTTAATCTCTATCCAAAGTCATATATTTTTATGTAGTAAAAGTTTCTTTTGAGGACAAATAACATTTTAATTTTGTAGAATTTTGATACACCAAAATAATGTGTTATTTTAAGTATACAATTAATGTTTATTTTTTGTGATATTGCACTTTAAAGAAGGATATTTTCATGTTTTTATTGCAGGTATATCAATTTTAGGCGTTTGGAGTAGATATAGTAAAAAGGATGAAATTTGGAGCCAAAACAGCAAATTTTGTGGGTCTAGTGCCTGAAGCGCCACTTTACAGATAGCTAGCGCCTAAAGCACCAAAATTGGCACCGAGGGCACCAAAACCCATAACAATGCGATCTTAAGCAACTTGGCGCCTGACGCGCCAGAACCAACGCCTGAGGCGCCAGAGACAATTTTTATGAATTAAGGTGATTCAAGACAAATTTTGCACTAATTTTGAATGGCCCACTTGTTCTAGACGCCCCATGGAGTGATTCAATGCACCTAGATATTTTGTAAGGTTCTTTTATTAAGGGATATCTCTCTTGGATCAATAAACATATCTTTTTGAATTCAAAAGGGCTGACTTTTTCAATAGAATTTTGGAGGGAATTTTGAATTCTTTTTGGAGAGAGGTAGCCTCTAATAAAAGAGAGAGAAGTCTAGGGCATGAGTGTGGCGTGAAGGGGGGATCGAAAAAGCCAATTGAGGCGTGAGAGAGAGATAGTCAAGGGCTTGGAGATTTTCTTATAGGCTTGTAAGAGTAGAGGGAAGGTAAGAGATTTCTTCTTTATTATACTTCTAAGAGAGAATTGAGAGTGCCTGTAAAGAGGGAAAGTTCTTGAAGAGAATTTCTAGAGATTTACTTGAGAAGGATTGTGAGATAAGTTGTGTCTTTTATTTCTTTATTTTTGAAAACTTATTTTTATATATGAAATCTGTGTTTTGTTATTTCCTTCTCATGAATTCTGAGTAGTTTTCTTTATCTTTCTCCCTACAATGAGATTTGATTTTGTGAATAATTTATTTTATTTTAAACAGTTTTAAATGTCAATAATTTGTGATGATCTAAACTCTGACTTCATTTACTTTTTGATCTGACCAATTGAAATGTTAATATGTGTTGTGAAACATATGATCCGAAATGCCTATGATTTCTACAACATAGAGAGAATGCCATCCATGGGGTTGAATGCAAATAAATAGAGAAATATACTTTATTGGATGCAGAATTAGAGATTTTAAAGTGACAAATTAAAATCCCCAATTTGGTACAGTTGATTGGAAACTATTGCGAGATTGTTAGCCCTCAAGTGAGGGAGTAGTGGGAGCTCTGGAGTGGAAATTGGTATCCTCCCAGCCTAACCACGGGATTAGTGACCAAACTCTGGATTAGTCAACATTCTTTATGCACTTGAATAAGGGAAAGAATAGGATTGCTCCTGTTTGACACAAAATAATTTTTATATATTTTTAAATTGTTTTAATTTCTTCACAATTTATATACTCATTGTAAAGGGGAAAGATGCTTTCTTAAATTTGAATTCATCACAAAAACTTTGTTTAGATTTCATAAGTTTGCTTTTGAAAGTTTAGCAATTAGTTTAATTAACTTTATTCTTTTTATCTGAACTTTATTTAGCATACACTTAATTATTTTGGATTAAAATTTCATACTTTAGTTTTATAGTTTGAAATGTGTTTTATGTTATAGTCATAAGAATTTATCTATTAACATTTCCAACTTCTCTGTGGGATCGATATCTAGGACTCCATTAGAGCCCTTTATTACTTGAGCGATATGTATACTTGTGTTATTATTAGAGGATTTGGCAGTTTAAATATTCTTAAATGATAAAATTATTTTTATTAAATTTATTTTTTTTGGGTTTACATTGAATATTTATTATTATAACTATCGTGAATATTTTATAATATTGAAAAATATTTGCAAAAGTAACACACAAAAATCTGCCGCATCAACTAGTTAAATCTTACTAATAAAGTTCAGACATAATTCTATCTTTTAATTCTTTTAGGATTCCTAAGTCTCACAAATTACAATTATTTTTGAAACGAATAAAAAATTAGAATTCTTAAATTAATTACTAGATGTTCATATACCCTATTTCTAGTATGAGTTATTGAAAATTTTTCTAAAGTTACACTGTCACATTTATGATACAATTCTACAGGAATCTTTAAATAAACACATTATCATAAGTTCAAGTATTTGTTTTATAAAATAGAACAGTTACTTGAGGACAAGTAACAATAAAATTTGTGGGACGTGTCAAAAACGTGCTACTTTTTTATATACATTTTATGCTCATTTTTTATGATATTACACTTTAATGGAAGACATTTTGAATGTTTTTGGTTTCAGATACAAGAGATGAGGTTTTAGATAAAAAGGAGTAAAAATGGAGCAAAATTGGGTCAAATTGAGCAATGGAGCAAAGAGTGAACTGATGCCTAGACGCCAAACCCCATACGTGAAAACAGAGAGTCCAACGTCATGGCGCCAGGATATAGTGTCTGGGCGCTAGGAAGTTATTTCAGGTTTCTAGAAGGTTGGTGCTAGAGTCAGTTTTTTTTTTTTTGTAAATTCAATGTATTTAGATGAATTTTGAAGGGACATTGATCTACCTAAAGATTACCTATTTTAATGTACATTTCATGCTCATTTTATGTATATTTTTTATGATATTGTACTTTAAAGGAAGGTATTTTGCATGTTTTTGGTTTCAGGTGCATGGAATGAACATTTAGAGAAAATGAAGACAAAATGGAGCAAAAAATGGAACATTTTATATATCACCACCCTTAGAGCCATAGTGCTAGGTATCGAGCGGGTTGGGCACCATAGCGCCAGTAACCAACTTTCTAGAATATTCATTGAATTTGACCGAATTTTGAAGGGTGCTTGTAGCGAACCTTGGTGATTTTTAGTTACCTATTAATAGGACCAAATTCTGGACAAAAAAGAGTCTTTAGATAGTTTTTTTTAGGACATTTTGGAGAAGACTTCTTAAAGGTTTTAGTGTGTGTGTGTGTGTGAGCGCGTGTGTGAGTGAGAGTCTTTGTTTTGTGTAAAAATTTGGGGATTACTTAAAGGAAACTTCAGGATTTGTTTGGAGAGAAGACATAATGATAATTATCTTGTATTTGTGTTTAAGTTTTTTTTGTAAGACTTGACTTTCAATATAGATCATATGTTTTTATTTTATCTCCATGAATTCTGAGTAATTCTATTTCTTTCTCCTTGTATTTGGAATTTAATCTTATGGGATAGAATGATTTAAAGATTTATTTTTTTTTTAAAATATTGTGATGGTATTTTCACTTATTTTTCATTGACTTTGCAAACTGGTCATTTGTATTTTTAAAATCCATTAAAAAACATAAAGACCCGAGAGGGCTATGATTTCACCAACTAGTGAGTACCATATTTCAACTTGGGCAGAGCCGTTGCGATCACCTTAGGTGAGTGCAAATAGATAGAGAGATAAATTTTGATGGACATAAAATTGATGTTTCTAGGGTGACAGACTATATTCTTTTATCAATTCAGTCTTGAGTTTGGATCGTAAGGTTCCCTAGTAGATCCTATAGAGAGGGCACAGTGGGTAATCTAAAAGTGAGAGGTCAAAATCTACTCAACACTACTACACAAGCTGGTGAAAAACTCTAGGTGAGCCAATGTTCTTTGCTAGCACCAAGGGAGTGTAAGGAATATGAATGCTTCTATTTAACACAATACATGATTTTATCATTTTCATCATTCAAATCCTACATTGATTAACATCTCTTTGCAAGGGAAAAGATCTTTTTTATAACAATCAAACTCGTTTTTATACTTTATTTGTCTTTTAAACTTTATTAAACTTTTAAATTTAGTTGTTATTTTTGTTTAAATTTAGTTTTAATCATTGCAAACATTTTGATATTGTTCTTCTATCATATTTATCTACAATTTAGACAGGGTTTTGCAAGTCAATATTAACAATTTATATTTTCCTCATGGGATCGATACTGGGGTTTTTAAGAAAAATCTTATGTTACTTGAAACGATACGTATACTTGCATAGTACCCATAGTGTGAAAACTTATTATTTATTTTCCAAATTATTTCATTTATTCACAGTAGCAACTAAACATAATTTGAGATAAGTTTTTTGGCAATTTTAAGAAATATAATATTAATGTAATTGTGAGTTAGGTCATGTGTTTGACAGCGTTCTAGGAGAAAGTGACAGAACATTTTAACTTTGAATGTATATTTGAACTGTAGATTTATTTCTAGGAGAATTAAAAATTAATTTTGCTACTTTTAAATTTTCAAAAATCCAAAAATAATTGAAAAAACGAAAAATCCAAAAAAAAATTTAAAAATTTGTAAATAAAAAAATTTAAGAATATTTTATTTTGAGTTTGCTATTTTATTTTCTGAAATTTTATCTTTTGCATGCGTAGTTCTTAATCTAAATGTTTAATGTCTTACGATTCTAAATTAGAAAGAACTATAAGATGTGTTCGTTAAAGTGGAGATTGTGAGACGGTTGCACTTAGTGAAGATTGTAGTGCAATAATTCAAAAGAAGCTTTCTCAAATACTTAAAACTCCCTGTAGTTTCACCATCCCTTGTACAATTGGAGAAAAAAACTATAGAAAAGCTTTATGGGATCTAGAAGCAAGCATTAATCTCATGCAATTATCTATATTTAGAAGGTTAGGTTTATGAGAGATATCTCCCACTACTGTAACCCTATAGTTAGTTGATCGATCTATTACTTATCCTAAGAGATTATAGAAGATGTGTTGGTTAAAGTGGATAAATTTATCTTCCTTGTTGATTTCATTGTATTAGATATGAAAAAAGATAAAGAAATTCCTATAATTTTGGAGAGGCTTTTCCTTGCTACAAGACGTGCTATGATAGATGTACAAAATGGAGGATTAACCATGAGAGTTAATGACCAAGAAGTTACTATTAATGTGCTTAAATCAATAAACTATCTTAATAAAGAAAAAGATGGTAAATGTTATATAATTGATATTATTGATTAAATGATTGCTAAGCATTACCAAGAAAGATGTGAAGTCATATCAAAACAAAAAGATGAAGTCATATGAGATCAAAAAGAATTGGAAAGTGAAATTGAAAGTGAATTCAAGGATAAATCAAATGAGATAACCACTGAGGATTCAAATTATGTTCTTAAAAACTTTGAAATTTTAGATACTACTGAAAATAGTAAACCTCTGATTACCTCTATTGAAAAACCTCATGAACTTGAGATGAAAGTTCTCCCTACTCATTTAAAGTATTCATTTTTGGGGAATTCATCTACATTACTAGTTATTATATCATCATATTTAACTGCATAACAAAAAGAAAAATTATTGGAGACATTGAAAAATCATAAGAAAGTCTTTGGATGGACATTAGTTGATATTAAAGGAGCAAACTCTTCAATCTGTATGCTTAGAATTTTAATGGAAGGTAATCATAAGCCTAAGGTGGTTGGATGCGAGAATTATTTATCCTATTTCAGACAGTTTATGGGTTAGTCCTATTTATTGTGTTCCTTAGAAAGGAGGAGTGAATGTAGTTGTAAATGAAAGAATGAATTAATTCCAACAAGACAAGTCATTGGATGGAAAATCTGTATCGATTATAGAAAATTAAATATCACCACTAGGAAAGATCACTTTTCTTATCTTTTCTGGATCAAATGTTGGATATACTCTCTGAGCATCACTAACTTTTTTCTTTTTAGATGGATATTTCAGATACCACCAAATATCCATAGCTCTTGAGGATCAAGAAAAGATAACATTTACTAGTTCATATGGAACTTTTGCTTTTAGAAGGATGTCATTTGGATTATGTAATACACCTGTAATTTTTCAAAGATGTATGATATCACTTTTCTGTGATTTAATTAAGAAAGGAATTGAAGTTTTTATGGATGATTTCTTAGTTTTTGGAAGCTCTTTCAATTCATTTTTAAATCAATTAACAAGAGTTCTAAAATGCAGCAAAGAAACAAACTATATTCTTAATTATAAAAAATGTGAATTTATGGTTGCAGGAAGAATTGTGTTAGGACATACGATTTGTGAGAAATACATGGAAGTAGATCCATAAAAAATTCAAGTTATTGCTAAATTACCACCTCCTACTAATGTAAGAGGGGTAAGAAGTTTTCCTAAGACATGCTAGTTTCTACAGGCATTATATTAAAGACTTCTAAAAAAATTTGAAGCCCTTATGTCATCTTATGGAAAAAGACACTAACTTTGATTTTAATGAGGAATGCCTGAATGCCTTCAATTTATTAAAAGAGAAATTAATCATTGCACATATTTTTGTTTCACCTAATTGAAAAAAAAACTTTTGAATTAATGTGTGTGCTAATAATTATGTTATAGGGGTTGTTTTAGAGCAAAGATATGATAAAATTTTTAAAGTAACATACTATGCTAGAAAAACCCTTAATGAAGCTCAAATTAATTACACTACTACTGAAAATAAATTATTAGTTATAGTGTATGCTTTTGATAAATTCAGACCTTATCTTATTGAAGTCAAATGTATCGTGCATACTGATCATTCTGTTATAAAATATTTAAAGATGAAGAATGATGCAAAACTACAATTAATTAGATGGGTCTTTCTGATGTAAGAATTTGATTTTCAAGTTGTGAATAAGAAGGGTAGTGGTAATCAGATAGTTGATCATTTGTCAAGGCTTGAACAGGAAAATAATGTTAACTTTAATGGTGAAAATAATGAAAATTTTCCTGATGAACAACTATATGCAATTAATGAATGACAAATTCTGTTGTACTGATATAGTTAACTACTTAATTAATAACATTTTACCCTGCGGATTAGATAACCATCATATTAAAAAGTTCATTCATGTTGCAAAATTTTATTTTGGGATGACCCTTATTTATATAAATAATGTAAAGAGAAGATGTGTATTGGTAAAAAAACCCAGGAAATTATGCAAAAATGTCATAAACCAGATTCTGTGGGATAATTTGGGGTTGATAAAACTGTATTAAGATTATATAATTTGGATTTTATTGGCCTACATTATTTAGAGATGTTAATACATATATAAAATTATGTGATAGATGTCAAAGAGTTGGCAATATTTTTAGAAGAAATGAAATGCCCCTAAATTTTACTTTGGAAATTAAATTTTTTTATGTTTTGGGTTTAGATTTTTTGAGATCATTTATATTATATTCTGGAAAATATTTATATTTTGATAGCTATTGATTATGTTTCTAAATGGATTGAAATAGTTGTTTTACCTCGCTATGATTATAAGAATATTGTAAAATTTTTAAGGAAAAATATTTTACAAGATTTAGAATGTCTGGAGTAATCATTACAGATGAGGGAAATCATTTTAATAGCAAAATAATTGAAACACTAACTCAAAATTATGGGATTAAACACATAATTGCCACAACTTACTACCCTCAAACCAGAGGTTTAAAAGAAGTATCTAATCGTGAAATTAAAAGAATATTGGAAAAAATTGTAAATCCTAATAGGACAGATTGGTCTGCTATACTTGATAGTGCATTATAGGCCGATAGAATTGCTTACAAAACTCCTATAGCAATGCCACCATATAGGCTCATATATGGGAAAACTTGGCATTTGTTAGTGGAATTGGAGCATAAAGCTTATAAGACTATTAAAGAGTTTAATTATAATTTGAAAGATGTTGGTGAGAAAAAAATATTGCAATTAAATGAGCTTGACGAGATAAGAAATGAATCTTATGAGAATGCTAGAATTTATAAGGAGAAAATGAAAATGAGGCATCATTAGAAGATTTAGAAAAAGCAATTTTAGCCTGGAAAAGAAGTTTTATTATAGAATACAAGATTGAAATTATTTCAGGAAAACTTAAGTAAGGAGGTCAGGGTCATTTATTGTGGTAAGAGTTTATTCATATGGTGTTGTTGATATTGAAGATCCTAAAACTGAGAGAATAATTAAGGTAAATAGATGCATTTTAAAAGCTTATATAAGTGAAAATAGTCATACATTTGAGGAAATCCTAATGTTGGGTCAACTGAAGTAAAAACCTTGGATATGTCGGGCGGATGAAGTTAAATCAAGTGCTTTGTGGGAGGCAACCCATAGTTATCAGTTTGGTCTGATTTGTTTAGTTATTGTTGTTATGATGAGAGTATGAAGAGATATTGAGTCTTACATGATTAAGACATCACGAAACATTATTTTATTGATGAAAATGAGGAGGGGACAAAAGAATTTCGACATTTGAAAAAGTTAGTTTGATGTTATAGCGCCAGATCTGGCGTCATAGAGCCGCAGTTCGAATAACTCCCCTAAACTTCCCAAAATTCAATTTTCTACCTTCTTCTTCTCTCTTCTTCTTTATAAAACTTCCTAGAACGGGAATGGAGGCACCCCTTCACAGTCTTAAACATTTTAGAAGAGAGTGGAGAGTAGAAAATTCAAACTTAGAGAGCAATGGAGAGTAGTAACAATGAAAGGTTTGAAGATAAAAAGATGATGCATAAAGATGCTCAAATCAACTTCAATGGATTTCTTGCATTTAGTTTGGAGCACATTATAGATAAACTTGAAAATATTGAAGAGGAGTTATCTCATCTCCACAACAAGTTAAGTGACATGTACCACCAATACGAGCACTTGGAGTGGCAGTTGAAACTCCAATTCAACCACATGTCATGTTTCCAAGATTACCAAGTAAGCGCGTATAACAACAATAAATGGATTGGTGATAAGGTTGCTCAAGATTTTCTTCCTGCTCTGTTCTACCATCTATTTGATCGTATTTATTTGGAGGGTGAAAAGAAGGGTGACACCTTTTGTTCACAACTACTCCTAGATGGATTCATATATAGATAGATATGATAGTATTGAGTGTTTATGTTAGGTGTGTCGGCTTTGTTATTATTTTGGCTCTAGCACTTCTTAAATGTTTGTCTATATTTGTATTAACATCTATTTAGGGTATGTTTGGGGCAACTGTAGTTTATCCAGCTTATCCAGATAACCAGTTTATCCTGATAGACTGACTAGTTCTTTGGTTTGTGAGTTTCAAAAGCAAATGATTTTGGATTAATAACCATTTTGCCTTTATTATGGATAAGTTGTTTAGTTGTTTGGTTTGTGCATTTGGAAAATAGTTGATTTGTAGTTTTTTTTGGATAGAAGACCATTATTACAGGTACTGTGTTGTTGTTTACACTTAAATAAACAAAGCATCAGTTGTAAATATATGAAGAAGATGAAAATAATAATCTGATTATCTTTAAACAAAGCATTAGTTGTAAATATCAGTTGTAAACAAAGCACTAGTTGAATGAGACTGACATCTCTGGTGCCAGTACCTGATGGAAAAAAAGTTGTTGCAACCTATTGGATTATCTTTAACTTAACTTTAAAAAAGTGTTATTTTGACGTGGAGTTATTTTCCTTTTCAAATCCTACAAGCAATTTCAAAACATTTTTAGCTATACCAAAGCAAGTTTTTCCTTCTCAATGTAGCAACATTTTCCCTCAAAGTTAAGGAATCGTATGTTATTTCACCTCCTACCCCCATTCCATCATAACACCAGCACATGAAACTGAATTTGATCTCACAAGGAAAAGAAAGAACTAGCCCACTATCTCTCTCAAATGAAAAATTATTCCATCCACAAAACAAATTTGCCACATATTGAGTTACTGGAACTGCCAATCTATGTATAAGAACCTATTTATGCCATAATAGCAAAGAGAAACAACTGAATCTTAATAATTAATCTCTCAATAGAAATCTACATGAACCACATTCCCAAGAAAAACAAGAAAAGAAGATAAAGTGACAAAAGCCAAAATATTAGAAATATCCAAATATCATATGCAAGATACGTTTCAGGCCATCCTCAATGTCTGCCACTGCAAGATGAGCATAAAAAAACTTGACAAAAGAAAATCAATCAAATTGGCAAACAATATTTCTTATGTAGCCAAATATAATCTTAAGAAGCACACTTGTTTAAACATGTGGTTTACAAAAAATATCAAGTATGTATATTTTTGAGATGGAAGCTGCTTCATAGTAGTTCTCTCATGATGGAACACCAAATCATTGTTGAGTTCATTGGAAAAAATAAAAGCTGCTTTGTAGAAGTTCTCTCATGTCTAGCTGCTAAGGATAAGTCAAATTGGCAATCAACATCACCATTTCATTCCCATTTCATATATCAAAAGGGATTAAATTATAAAAGCCAAGATGAGGTCTAGCTGCTAAATAGTAATCAAGAGGAATCCATATAACAGTTGGAACGTAAATACTAGATTTTTAAAAATAATTCGAGTAGTTACTATATTAACCTTCAAATGTGTTCACCTGTTCAACATTAAAGCTTCAATGCATATTTGCCACCCTACCCATACGTATTAAGCAATAAGAACCAATTAATCAAACTATAAAGGTTCCAAGCACTATGTAGCAAGAACCAACTTTCAGAAAAAAAAAAGGAATCCCTCAATATTCATAGAGAGGTTAACATTCACAAGAAAATAATAAAGCATGAAAATTACTTTACCCATCCAAAAAAATACATATATGTATTCTCATACCTAATTACCTTCTTGTTATTAAATTCCTCATAATTATCTAATAGCAAGCCATATTGTTAAAAATGAAAATAACAGTGGAATAGACCTCATAATTCTAAAATATAAAATTACATTTTATGAATGTGAGAATGCTTAAACTTTAAAATGAAATTGACTTTATTCAGTTTCTTAAATCATTTTTACTAACTCTTCTCCTGAGCTTTGATCATCACTAAATAAACAACCGACATGTGCTTCAAACAAGTTCAATATCATGAAATTGAAATCTAGTATCGCAAATAAAACACGATGAAGATTAACATTGAAGCATTCCTGTCAGAATTGACTCAATCAGATTAGTTAGGTTAATTTATTTTCAAATCTTGACATGCTTTCAAATTTCACCCATAACTTTCATAATTAATAGAAAATTAAGCATTTGAATGAGAAAAGCAAACCTCCAACAAAGAATTTGAAATTGGTGGCCAAGAGAGAAACTGAACACACTAATTTTTGAGGCAGAACAAGTTGAGCAGGAAAAATACTCCCTGTGTAAAGCTCCTCTTAGGGGTATTTATAGCCGAAATAGAAGAAGTTGCTTGTCATTGAAGCTACTAATGGTGAAGAGCAACAGTGAGGAAAAGGCGGCAGGGGAGAAGGCCATAGGTTAAGATACTTGAGTGGAGAGGTGCTCCTACTCTCACAGGAGTGGAGATTGCTTAACAGATAAGTTATCAATGGTATGAACTAGTGGTGAGGAGAGGTGTGACAACAAGAAGTCATCGACAAGAGCAGAGGAGTAACACGCGAG
Organism: Phalaenopsis hybrid cultivar; assembly: GCA_002079205.1. Lineage (NCBI taxonomy): Eukaryota > Viridiplantae > Streptophyta > Magnoliopsida > Asparagales > Orchidaceae > Phalaenopsis > Phalaenopsis hybrid cultivar. The sequence goes on from JXCR01141610.1 coordinate 73,882, forward strand.
CGATGAACATAGGCCGAAGGGTCAGGGTCTGTTTGGGGCAGCTACAGCTTATCCAGCTTCTACTAATAAGCAGCTTATCCTGATAATCTGTTGATGAGCAGGTTATCTGAATAAGCTGTATGGTTGTTTGGTTGGCGCTTATGGAAAACAGCTGATTCTGGAAAATTAACCATTCTGCCCCTATTCTGAATAAGCTGTTTAGCTGTTTGGTTAGTGTGTTTTGTAAACAGCTTATTTGTAAATTTTTTTAATTAAATGAATAATTTGTGCAGCAGAATTTACTATTTTCTCAACAAAATTAAATATCACAGTTCAGACAAGAAAATACCAAAAATTTGATTTATATTTATATAACTAAAACATATCCGATCACATCAAACGAATATGTTACACATACAAAAGTCAAATGCACCAGCACATACTACTACAAAGTATAATAAATTAAAAAAAATGCTATATTGATTTAGGAAGTGTAATTAATAGTTTTTTAGTGTGGGAGCATAATTTACAGAAGACAATTAGTGGTATTCATATTAGTAATGTTTATGTGATTAATTTCAAAAATGTGAGAAGATCTAAAATTTGTTGACTCAAAATCAGTTTCGATGAATCTTGGTTGTTGCAAAGGAAACTATGTCATTTTAGTATGAACACCCTTAAAAAATTAAATAATCAACTTTAGTAACAGAGATACCTAAACTAGAATTTATAAATGCTCAAAAATGTTATGTTTGTTATCATGGAAATCATGTTAGATCATCCTTTCATTCTACTAAAAAATTCTTATAGACATCTAAATGTAGACGAATTAGCATGATTTTTATGGGTAAAATTACTAAGATATAAATGTAAATCATATGCTATTTTTAAAATATTTGTTGTATGGGCAAAAAATTGGTTATAGTATTACAACTATTCATTGTGATCAATGTGGAAAATTTAAAAATAAGAAGTTTGAAATATTTTGTAAAGAGACTAGCATATTTCAAAAATTTTCAACCCTCAGGACACCACAATAGCATAGGGTAGCTAAGAAAAAAATAGAACTCTTATAAAAGCTACTAGTTCAATGTTAAATGGATACAAGCTTTTTAAATACTTTTGGGTTGAAGCAACACTATTTGTTATGTGTTGAATAGAGTAAATGTGAGACTTAAGTTTAAAAAACTTTATAAGGGGAAGAAGAAACCAAATTAACTAGCCTTACATTTTACCCTTGCTCATCAAGTCTGAAGGCATCCACCGTTCATTCAAAAACTCATACGTTATTTGAATTTAATGGTTCCTTCGTCATTGAAGTGGCCTGCATAATAACACTTATGCAGGGAGAAAAAAACAAATAAGGGGAAGAAGAAACTAAAAGAAATTGAACCAAATCCGTGTAAGGATATTTAGTCTCAAAAAATAATAATAATAACGATAAATGACTCACAGAATTATTGAAGGGAAGAAGAAGACAGATTTTTACTTTGAAGAAAAATTGATACAAATCGTTCTTCACTCCTCTGATATTTGTATCCACCTTACCAGGCCGGTCTTGGATCGTCTTTGCGGGTACCTGGGAAGGGAACAACGAAATCGTGGCTTACCAGGAAAGGGAACGACGGGATCGCGGCTACCTGGGAAGGGAACGATGGGATAGCGGCTTACCTGGGAAGGGAACGACGGGATCACAAAGGGAACGACGGGATCGCAGCTACTTGCGAAGGGAACGACGGGATAGCAGCTAACCTGGGAAGGGAACGACGGGATCGCGAAGGGAACGACGGGATCGCGAAGGGAATGACAGGATCGCGACTAACATAGACCACCAAAACTCCCATCTTCATCCTTGCGCTCCGCTCCTATCAGAAACACCTATTCGCACGTCCTTTTGAGGTCAAGGGCAGTGAAGTAAAGAATCCCGAGCGAAAGCGGGCCGTGTTTATTAAGAAATTTAATACACTATTTTAAAAACACTAAGGGAATGCGCGAACCAAACAAAAAGGCGGCATTTTCAAAAACGCCGCCGCACTTTTAAGCTGCCCCAAATGGAGCCTCAGTCCCGCCTGCGGACGCTTTTATTAACAAATCAAAAATGATGTTTTGCAAAATGCATCAGGAAACACATTAACCCAACAGACGGTGGTGTTTTAAAAATGTTGCCCGTGATATTACTCTGCCCCAAATGGGCCCTCAACTTACAAGAGCGGGCGGCATTTTCAAAACGCCACTTTACTATTTGAATAACATGTTTACATTGCGTGCTGGAGATTGCAATTTTTATTTTATGAATATGCCGCCTGCAGGATCATCCCCGCGGTCCGTGTTGCCTTCTCCTGAATTACTCTACTACCCTCGAATCGCGATCAAACCCCTGCCTTTGTGCCTCTCAGATTTGGCATTTCTTCCTCTTTCGTTCACAATCAAGCTCGTAGACCAGCTCCCTGCTTTTTTGTGTTCCTTCGGCACAAGTGCTTAGAACAGATATGCCTCTTTCTAGGGCAGAGGAGTTGTGATCGAAGAACATGGAGAAGGTGCTCAATCCCTTCTATGAAAGGGCAGTTGAATCTGAGGTAGGCAATGCAAATCATCTCAATAAAATTCTGGATTGTTGCAATACTTGAAAGCAATGTATTCACCTCTCATGCTTTCATGATTTCCTCTTCGTTTATTTTTCTCTATCCCCCTCTGGAGCGGGACATCTAGTTTGTTTCACTGCCCTAGGCTGTTCCAATGTGGAAAGGGTTATATTAATAAGGATTAAGGTTGTACCAAGGATTATTTGATTTTATTAAGAAGATGAATCTAGAAGAATGATATTACTGATCTTAGTTGTTTAAGGTTGTACAAAGTAGAAATCAAAGAGGAATGCTTAGTGGTGAATTTTTTCAAGCAAAATTCATGTTTTCTTATTTTTCAAGCAAAATTCAAATTAATTAGTTATTGCTTTGGTAATTTTATCTAAAAGCCTTCTTCACCTCAATTATGTTCATTTTTTGCTAACTTCGGAGTGATCAGATTTTATCTTTTTGGTTATTCTACATAATTTTTTTACCTATTTTAAATTTGTTTTATTATATTTCATTTTAGATGTAAAGCAAGGGATGAATTTCATATTGGGGATTTTGTATGGGGGAGGATCCATGGCCACTTGTGGTGGCCTGGGCAAGTCTGCATCCCATCAGATGCATCAAAAGAAGCCAAGAATTCAAAACATCTTGATCATCATGTTTTAGAGGACTACTTCAGTGAAATTACATTTGCTTGGTGCAAACCTTCCGAATTGAAACCCTTCAAAGAGTAGTTTGAACATTTATCTCATCAGAATAGCTCTCATAGCTTTATTAGTGTTGTTAAGGTTGTTATGCATGAGATAAAGAACAATTTAAGGACTGATTTGATTTGTTATTGTGTGCCTTCAAAGAAAATTGTTCAATTTAGGATCAGTAGGAATAATGGTGCAGCAAATCTTCCATCTGCCACAATGCATATATTTGTTCTTGCCAACAAGTATTGGTTATCGCTTGAATTTGATTATTTTAAAGCCTTAAATCTTTCTTTTTATAACTTCCATAGCAACACAATCTATTTCCATGAACAATGTTATTTCTGCAAGATAGGTTCTTGGTCACTGCAAGCTATGTTGTTCCAATGGGTTTTACAAGTCAATCAATTTAAAATTAAAAAATTATATTTTGGTAGAAGTCACTATAATTTAAACGAAAAAATCAGAGAAGAGATTGATTTTTTTCAAACAATGATATTAATCATCTTGCAATACATCAATTGACACATCACTTGAAAGACACATCTAGACCTTTGTAATGAGTCTTTGGGTAATAGCCTACAAACAACACAACGGCTGCATGCCAGAATGGTCATTTATCAAAAAAAAAACTGTAAATCAAATGTTTTCCAAATGCACAAACTAAACAACGAAACAGCTTATCCAGAACAGGGGCAGAATGGTCATTTATCTAGAATCAGTTGTTTTTCAAACGCACAAATCAAACAGTCATCCAGCTTATCAGGATAAGCTGTTGCCCAGCAGATTATCAGGATAAGCTGCTTATCTGGATAAGTTGGATAAGCTGCAGCTGCCCCAAACTTACTTTAAGTATTGAGCTTATTATTAATATAATAAAAAATGTTTTGTTCTTGTGTGGAAAGTTGCTCTTATGTGTTTAAATTGAAGTTGCGTACTTAAATTTTAGAATGATGATGATATCAATAACTTTCAAAATGGCCATCAAAATAGCCATTAAAAAAGAAATATCAAAGTATGAAAATCTTTGTTTTACTTTGTTCTTTCAAAATATAACAAAATTTACAAAAATCTCAATATGTTTGAATGGCACCATAGCACCACTATTGGGCGCTATAGCACCACTCATCAGGCAAAACATGGCGCCATAGCGCCAGACCGACCCAAAACTCTTTTTTAGCGCCAAACTGCTGGTTTTCGCCATTTTTTTTACCTTGGTTTGTCTTCTTCCTCTTCTATTTTGCAACTTGCTCCCCTAGGGCTTGAATTTGTGCTTGATTGAATTGGAGTTAGGACTTCAAACTCTAAATTTTGTCTTCATTAGAAGAGATCTTCATCTTGGCTTTGAAAATTTTTTATTTCATCTTGGATTTCTTCCACATTATGGTTAGGCAGAAAATCTTAAAATTTGATGAAAATGGTGAGAAATCCATGGTTGAATGATTATTTGGGTTAAAATGTGTTTTTAGGAGCCTTATGAAGTTGCATATAAAATTTATTGGAATTTTTATTGAAAGTTTTTAGATTTTTCATGGCTCCTAAAATGAAGAGGGGTAGAGGACAAGCTAGTTTTGATAGCGATAAATTCTCTAGTTTGAAAGCTCGGGATAGATATAGAGATCTGCAATCTAAGATTTGATTGCAGAACAAGGTTTTCTTCGTCCTAGAGGAACTAATGAATATCTAAATACTGAACAACAGTGGGAGAGCTTCTGTTATTTTACTGTTGTTGCTGTGATTTCTATGATTTATGAGTTTTATGCAAACCTTCCAGACGAATCTTATGATTTTGTTTACGTTAGAGGAAAATATGTGGATATCAGCCCTATTCGTATAAATCATATTTACAAGCTGCATAGTGTTCCTACCTGCTTTTATTCTAAGTTTAATACTTCTGATGCTGAACTCGATGAAGTTATGAAATTTTTTACTAATGGTAATGGAGTTTGGAAGATTAAGAATGGACGTTGGGTAAACTTTTCTTTTTTTAAGATTAATGTTCATTCTCATGTTTGTTATTACTTCATTTCTGGTAGACTTCTTCCAACTAATCATTTTAGTGAGGTAACCCGAGAAAGAACCACTTTGAACTATTGCATTCAGATGAAGAAACCTGTTTATGTTGGCTCTCTCATTTAAAAGAACATGAATATTTCCTCAAGATGAGGAACTAATGGAGGTATGGGTTAGCCTTCTCTTATTTCCACCAGTGCATTCAATTTGAGGTTAAATATGAGACATGGGAGGAAACTTTACCACCCCATAAGCCTATTGGAAAAACAAATTTAGAAATTTATGAAAAACATACTATTCCAAGATCTAGGAGTGGAGTTTCTGATATTCCTTCTACATTAACCTATAGACCTTCCACTTATGGTACTACTTCATTGGATACTGTAATGGAGAACTTATTTATACAATAAGGAGATATTTTGTCATTACAGAATCAGGTGAAAAGCTTAGAAGTCTGCTTGTACCATAATGATGAATATACACAGAGGAGAGTTGATTTTAATATTGTTTATCATCAGGCTATGGTGAAATTTATGAGGGTCAATCATTCAGTAAAATTTCCTACTTGCCCCAGTTTTACACCATATTAGAGTGGAGAGATGGATGAGGATGTGGATCATGATGATGAGGATGATGATGAGGAGGAGGAAGACGAGTGAGTTGTTGTTTTTCTTTTATTTTAATTCTTATATTTGGATTTTATGTTGTTAGTTATTTGTTGTGCTTTTATTGGAATGTTATGTTTGTACGTTGTTTAGTACTTAGGGAGTATATTTATATTAAACTGTTATGTTGTACTTTTTTGTTCTAATGTTTAATATTTGTCTTTTGCTCCACTTTATATTATTGGTGTACTAAAGTTTTCTTTTACTTGTGCTTTTATTGTTATACATGTTAATTTTAGATTATTACTGCTCAGGTCCTGTTTTTATTACTTGAACTTGTATTGTTTCACTATTTAGAAATTTTAAATTTTTTTATTTCTTCATGCTTAATACAAATTGCACTGTTTTAAATTAAATAAAATTTTAAGTATGGGGTAATGAAGAATTTTTTTTTGAAATTGAACCTTATTTGTCCTCAATTAACTATAATTTCAAAAACTATTTTAACATAACCTATGGTACGCTGGCTTAACTTTAGATAACTATATTTTTAATTTTATAAATGTTATAGAAAACTTAAGTAAGAGTTTTAATAATAAATGTTAGTTCTAGAATTAAGATATTTAGTATAAGAGTATAAGATTATGCCTTAATTATTTAAAGTAAAAAAAATTATATTTTTGGAAATATTAAGGATATTAGATTTTTACACATAAAAAGGAGAATTGAGACTTTGTGAAAAGTTTTAGCAAAGCTAATGCACATTTATCGAGTAAGAAAATGTGGGAAGTTTTTAAATTTAAGAAGAGGATGGTGAAGTTCAAAATCATTAAAGGCTATCTAGATATAGTAATCCTTACATGACATGAAAAGAAAAAGAGGTAATTGAAAATGATCCTGAAAGAAAAAAAAAAGAAATATCAAAAGAGAAAGAAAGGCAAGAAAAATTTATGTGAGGAGAAGCTTGAGGAGATGTATATAAAAATATTGGCTTCACTTGAATCATCTTAAGGAAAGAGACCTATTTAAATTTATGAACTTACTTTTAAAGTATAAGCATCCTTACTAATAGAGTTCTCATAAAATTATTTTTCTTGTTATTCTTCTAAGCATCCTTAGTATGACAAATTGTAGTTATTCTTGAAATGAATAAGAAATTAGAACTCTTAGACTTGAATACTAGATATTCTTATATTTTAGTTTTAACTTGAGTTATTGAAAATTATTCTAAAGTTTCATTACTGCATTTATAGAAAAAAAAAAAACTATAGAAATCTTTAAGTAAAACTCACAACCATGTTATAACTTTATATATAGCAAAATGAGTTACTTGAGGACAAGTAACATTTAAGCTTGGGAGAATTGATCCACCTAAAAATTACCTTTTTTTAGTGTACATTTTATGCTCATTATATGCATATTTTTTATGATATTGCACTTTAATGGAATGTATTTTGCATATTTTTGGTTTTAGGTACGTGAAATGGAAATTTAAAGAAAATAAGGATAAAATGGAGCAAAAATGTAAGGTTTTTGTATGGTGTCATAGTGCCACTCTTGGAGCCATAACGCTTGGTATAGAGCAGGTTGGGCGCTATAGAGCCCCAAAACTGGTGCTATAGCACTAGTAACCAAATTTCTAGAATATCCATTGAATTTGGCCAAGTTTGAAGGGGTGCTTAAAGTGACCCTTGGTGATTTTTAGTTATCTATTAAAAGGGCCAAATTTTTGACAAAAAAGAGACTTTAGAAGTCCTTTCGGGGGCATGTTGGAGAAGATTTCATGAAGGTTTTTGGAGATTGCTTCAAGGAAACATTAGGATTTTTTGGGGGAAACGACATAACGATAAGTATCTTATATTTGTGTTTAAGCTTTTATTTTAAGACTTGGCATTCAATACAAATCATGTGTTTTTATTTTATCTCCATGAATTCTGAGTAGTTCCCTTTCTCTCTTCTTGAATTTGAGAATTAATCTTATGGGATGAGAATGATTTAAAGACTTCTTTTTATTTTAAAACATTGTGATGGTATTTTCACCAATTGTTCATTGACTTTGCAAACTGACTATTTGTATTGTTAAAATTCGTTGATAAACATAATGACCTGGGAAAGCTATGATTTCAACAACTAGTGATTGCCACATTTCAACTTGGGCAGAATCGTTGCGATCACCTAAGAGGAGTGCAAATAGATAGGAAGATAAGTTTTGATGGGTGAAGAATTAATGTTTCTAGAGTGACAGACTAGATTCTTTTATCAATTTCTGTCTAGATTTTGGATCATAAGGGTTCCTAGTAGGTCCTCTAGAGAGGGCACAGTGGGTAATCTGGAAGTGAGAGGTGATCCCTGGATACTGCTAATATGAAAAGTACAACAATAATTCAGATTATATTTCACTTATATTTTCTTACTTTACAACAAAACCAAAAACTTAATCCTAAAGAAAAATAAGAATTTAACTTTTAATTTATATATATTGGGATACTACGTAAGTATACATATCGTTATCAAGTAATATAAACATTTTGATTAAGACCCGAATATTGAACCCATAGGGAGAATACGCAATATGTACTGTTGAACATCAAACATTATATTTTTAATAAAAAAGATAATTATCTAGACTAAAGATGATTTTTGCAGTAATGAAAATTTAAATTTTTTTGGTATTTTCAATATTTTGATAGAACAATAACAGTTCAAAAAGATAACTAGAGTTTTTGTAGAAGAAAAGCACTAAATATGAAAAGATCTTTCTTCTTGTTATGAATCAGTAATAAGTATAGGAATTTTGTTGTGGAAGTATGCAAATTGTGTTGTTCCACATAGGAGCAGTAATATTCTTTACCCTTACTAGAGATGCTATAAACAACATTGGTTAATTTAAATTTTGAATAGTTCTGAAGACCGGCTAGGCAGGGAAGATACTAGCTCTCACTTTAGAGTTCCCTCTATTCCCTCAACGTAGGGGCTAACATTCTCATATCAGAACCTAAAATAATAAACCAAGTTTGAGGCTTTAACTTGTCACTTTAAAGTCCTCTAACTCTACACCTTTCAATGAATATTTCCCTATTTATTTGCACTCAATCATATGAACTACATTCTCATTCATACAACCTCATGTGATTCTTTCCAATTGTTGACTGAGATAATACCAGCCTGGTTCTTACATGTTCTCACAACAAATTTTAACATCTGAATTGGCTAAATTAAGAAGTAAATGAAGTGCATGGATTTAAATCATCACAACTTCTTTCATCATTGAAGATCAATACTTTCCACAACTTCCATCCAAAACTTAATTACTTATCATTTTAAGAAGAAAGATAAAGAAAACAACTCAGAATCCATGAACAAAACAAAACCACACTTTAGTTTAAAAGAAGAAATCATTGTCAAACCAATAATAAGTCTCAATTAAAACCAAAAGTAGTTTCAAAACAAAAAGATAAAAACTTATATCAAGTCCTCCACCAAACTCTTGAAGTTTCTTTGAGTCTCTTCTCTTTACAATCACTCAAAATAAAATAACAAAAAGGATAAAATAAAAGTAAAAATGGTGCCTGAAAATCTCTCCGAACTAACTCCCCAAATGAGAATTTTCAAAACTTTCCACAACTTTTAGAACTTCTTTCAAAGTCCCAATCTTCTTCTTTTATAATTTTCCAAAAGGTGTATTGGTTTCTCTTCAAAATATGTCTAGATTTGATGTATTTCCCCAAGAGATGCATCCTTTCGTGATATTGTTTGTCCATGGTGGTTATAACCATCATATTAAGCCAATGAGTGCCTCAAAAAACCTCTTCAAAATTCATAGAAACCGAATTTAATCGTCCAATAACTATGACTGGCGCTTAAACACGAGGCCTCTGGCACTTAGGCGCGACCTTCTCTATTTAACTAGCGTGTAAGCGCCGGAGCTGGCGCTTAAGCGCCAAAACTCTTTTGCACATTTTTCACCTTTTTGCTCCAAATTTGATCCTTTTTCACTCCTCTTTAAGCATTTTTTCCATTTTTACTTGTATAAAAATACCTTCCATTAAAGTGAAATATCTCAAAAATAGGTATAAAAATGTGTCTAAAAAATACTATATATTTTAGGTGTATCAAAATCTCCCAAACTTAAAATGTTACTTGTCCTCAAGTGACACTTCAATCTTTAAAAACTAAATATGTATGATATGTATATGAGTTCTTTAGGAGTTACTAAAATTTTTATTTAGAAATATAACAATCTAATTTAGAAAAAATATTCAGTAAATGAGACTAACTTAAAGTCTAGAAATTCTTAAAGTTAAGAAAGATGAATATATGAGTTTCTATCTAATTCGGAAATGTATTGTAGATTTTCTAAATTTAGAATTTAGTTCTTTTATTATCTCTACTTAAAAATTTTAATTAAAAAGTAATTTTACATACTATACTATATCTATAAGTGTAAGTGTTTCTCAAGTCCTATACTTTAAAAAGATCAAATGCAGAACTAATTTTTGATTAGGCACTAATCCTCAAACTTCTCCTTCCTAATTTTTTTTCCTTTTCTTTTTCTTTTCCTTTTCTTTTCTTTCTTTTTTTCTTTTCTTTTTCAGGCAAGGATTACTATATCTGGATAGACCTTTAATGATTTTGAATTCCACTTCTCATTTCCTAAAGCGAAGTCTTGATATAAGTCTTTTACTTATAAATATAATAATAGTATTGAAAATTATTTTAATAAAAGGAATTTAAGTATTAAAAATAAAAGTCTAAATTATCTAAAATTTTCAAAAATACCATTTTTCTTAGTAGAGATAGTTACTTATATTAATCATTTTCTCATCTAAAAACTTTTTAACTTAAAGTTTTTCTTCCATTAATAAAAATTTTAACTAAATTTTCTTATACATTTCTAAAATCAAATTTTACTTTCCTAATATAACTTCATATACATAATCAATTTTTTTTTCTTTTCAAATCAAATTCACTTGTAGCACTTTTGAGAACAAATAAAATTCCAGTTTTGAAAATATTTTTCATCCCCCCCAAACTTAAATTTTTAACAAATTAAACAGTTTAGCATTAGATATATATAAGCAGGAATGAAAATTTAAAAATAACATGCTAAAGGAATTTTTAAACCCTAATGATACAAGTATATAACTAAAAAAAGAGTAAAATTAATTTTTGATCAAATTTTCTATTTTTTCATTTCAATTTAACATGTAGAGATTCAATAGACCGAAGCAGTGAGTATAAACATAAAAGTAAACAAACATACTAACTTGATTTCACGTTCTCAGCATAAAAACAAACACACTAACATGATTAAAGAAAAATACAAGGTAGCAGTTGCAGAAATTTAAATTTAAGATTTAAGTTAGCTAGATTTTCAACTTTTCAAAAGATATAGAATTAAGTTAAGTTCTAAACTAACTAAATCACAGAACTCACAACAGTTACTCTCCTAGAATTTTAAAACTAACTACTAACTAACACAAACATTACAATACAATTAAAAATAAAAGTTTTACACATCATAATATCTAAACAAGTAAACATAGATACGTCTCAAGTCCAAAACATGAAAACCCGTCACATCACAATTCTCACTTAAACATAAAAGTACAAATCACATCACATAGTTCAAACCAACACGGATGCAAATGTTGCCAGCTCAGACCACATAGTTCATATCATATTACAATCATAAAATAAATCTCTCAGCTCTTCTCTTCATCCTCTGAATCACCGCTATCCCAAACTTTTGCAGGCTCATAATCAGGGTATCTAGGATATGGAGGAAATTACACTCCTTGGTTACCCCTAATGAGGCTCTCCAAAGATGAGTGAAATTTCTCTTCCTAATCACTTTTTCTCCAATTATACTTATCAGTATGCTTTGCAAAACGCTCTAAATTTTATACCCTATCAACGGTAAAATTAATAGTATCCATCATCCTCTGTAATAATTGATCTCGGGTCTCAGTAGACTCACCTCGAGATGTCGAAGCACGTGAGGTAGATAGTCTAGATGTAGAAGCAGCAGAGGTAGAAGCAACAGACGTCTCCATTCCATAGCTCTGAGAAAATCCTCCTCTCCAACGAAAAATTGAATGCTCAGAATAAGTCTTCACATTCACCTTAGTAATGGGCTTTAGAGGTAATAACACTTCCTCCCAGCTATCATATTTAACTCTAGCCTGCTCACACAAAGAAAAGATCAAGGAAGCAAATCCCAGACCTCAGTTGTAACAGCTGTAACAGAACTGATGATAGTCTGACAGATCAAAGCCCTAATGTTGATGAGCTTTCCCTCTTGAATAAACTAGTTTAATGTCACTCTTTCTCTGGTTACTTCACTGTGATGATTGGTCGGAAGCAGACGAGCAGAAATGAAATAGTGTTAGGTCTTTGAAGGTTCACATAACTTTGAAGTTGGGAAATTTACTCTCCTCTCATTAGTGATCTTCCAAAGTCCTCTCCCAATAGTCAAGTAAGAGATAATCTTGCCTAACTTCGCTTCAGTAGGGCTATAATTTGAATAAAAACATAACGTATCCGGTGGTAAATGATAAAACAAGTTGATTACCTCTGACAAAAAAGGTACCAACTTTCCTCGAACCATAACTCGATTATCTTTAGCTTCAAGGAGATTTACATAGAACTCCCTTATGATAGATATAACTGCCACAACCAAAAAACAACATAATTGTTCCCACTGTCTGTGAACAATTAAATCTTCCATGTCTCCACCTGGATTTATAAAACATTGCTCCTGAATCAATTTGGGTGATAGCAACGCATCACTATACCGATCTTGAGCTTTTGAACTAACAAATTTACTCGAATCGAAAGGGGCTTTGCCTTTGCTCCTCTTCATTCTTGGTGTCATTCTACAAATTTGATAAATTCCAACAATAACTTCAAAAATCAAGTCTAAACCACTAAAACAAACTTCCAAAAGCTTGAACTACACTTCCTATGCAATTTTCATAGATTTTTCCTCATTTTTCACCATGAATACTGAATTTTAGAATTCTTCCAAATGTACTCAAAATACATGGTAAAAATCCGAAATTTTTGCATAAAAGTAAAGCTCTTACCTTAAGAAATTCAAATCTAGCAAATTTTTCTTGATTCCACCAAGAAATCTCCACTTAATGGTGTGCCCTAGCTCTCCAAAATCAAGTTTTTGAGAGGTTGAAGGCGACGGAAGGATAAAAATGGTGATTTTTAGCTCAAATTTTCATTTTTAATCGTTCACAAACTGGTTATCGTGAACCGACAATTAAGTGCGGGTAAGTGGCACTTAGGCACCTGCCTCTCGGGTTTGCTTGCGCTTAAGCACGAGATGTGGCACTAAGGCACCAGTGTATGATTTTCAAAAATTTTAAATTACAGTAAAATGCACTATTTTCTTAAGTAAACCACCCCTAAATGGTCTCATAGAACTTAAATGACTATTTTCAACATCCTGTAACTCTCCTTTATCTCAAAATTCTCTTTAATAACTATTTCAATCTGAGGCTAAAATAACACAAAATTTCACATAAACAAACTTATATTAATTCACAAACGAGTACAACTACATTTAAACAGTTAGTTCTCATTCCAAATAGTCTGGATGAGAAAATTTTCCTAAATACAAACACTTAACAATTTTTCATAATTAAACACCTAAGTAACACAAACACTAAAAGCAAGTCTTAAACACTAAAACACTTAAAAATAACGTCTTTAAACACACAAAAACATAACTTTAAACATAGAACTTAATTCCATTCTTCATTAGAAGGAACAAATTTAGGTCTTTCATTAGTCTCTCCTAGGGTAACTGGAATATAAAGTTGATAAAACGGATGGTGGTGACGTGCTCTGATGTAATCTTCTTCAATCCACTTTTGCTTAAGAAACATCTCCTTATCCACTTCCTTTATATAACTAGTATGGCTAAATTGCATTTTCAATTGTCATCCAATATGCTCAAGATGTGTATGAATCTCCAATACCTTAGTCTCCAGTATAGACATGGTATTTTCAATTTGGTTGATCTTCTCAGATATCCCTTCAATACTAACGGCTAAGAAACCGTTATACATCTCTTGTGCACTTTGACTAATGAATTTCTTCCCCATGGTCTGCTCCTTCTTCTTCAAATCCATCTCCCATTAAGAGATCATTATAAAATCTATCTCACTCTTTGACTTTAGGCCTAAAAATGATCTTGGGTGAAATTCCTTCACCAAACCCTTCTATTTATAGGCCTAAATCCTTCCAATAACTCCTAGACAAGTTTAGAAACTGCCTTGGCACATTTTTGCAAACTTTTAGGCAATTTTCCCTTCTAAAATATTAATTTTACACATATTTTTAAACTACCACGCTTAAGCGTCGGATTTGGCATTTAAGCACCAGTGCACATTTTTGCACTAGTCAACTTAACATCCAAATTCTCATTTTAACATGTCTAGATCACTGAATAAAATCTTAAAATCAATACTAACACATCATAGTCTCAAAAATACTATCCCTAAATTTTTTTAATTCACAGATAAAACAACAATCAAAATAAAAACACACTGATAATATGGGTTGTCTCCCACAAAGCGCTTTGTTTTACGTCGTCAGCCCGACGTAACCAGTGCTTACTCTGGTTGACTTAACATCATTCCATCATTAAACTTATGTGGATCTGCTATAAAAAAAGGTTTCAGTCTATGTCCATTAACTTTAAATATTTTCTCAGACTTAGGATCTTCAATATCCATAGCTCCATAAGGATAAACTTTAATCACAATAAATGGGTCCATCCACCTAGACTTAAGTTTTCTTGAAAATAATCTTATCCCTAAATTATATAGCAAAACATGTTGCCATGGCTGAAAATTTTCAGTAAGAATTCTTCAATAATGCCACATCTTCATCTTTTCTTTAAAAAATTTTGGCACTTTCATAAGATTCATTCCTTATCTGTTCAAGCTCATTTAATTGTAACAATATTTTCTCACCAGTATCTTTCAAATTATAAATGAACTCTTTAATCGCCCAACATGCCTTATGCTCAAGTTCAACTGGTAAGTGACAAGCTTCTCCAAATATTAACCTATATTGGGACATTCCTATAGGAGTTTTGTATGCAGTCCTATAAGCGCACAAAGCATAGTCAAGTTTCACTAACCAATCCATTTTTATTGGATTCACATATTTTTCCATAATTTTTTTAATTTTTCTATTGGATAATTCATCCAAACCACTTTTCTGAGGATGATAAGTAGTAGCAATCCTATGATTTATATGATATTTCTTTAATAACTTTTCTATTAGGCATTTTTGAAATGACTTCTACCCATCAGTAATGATAACTCTTAGCATCCAAAATCTATAAAATATTTTTATTTTCAAAAATTTTGCAACACTTTGAGCATGCAACAGCTTGTATCCATTTGGATACATAATCCACTACTAACAAAATATAAAAATTTCCAAAAGATGGTATAAATGGTCCCATGAAATCTAATCCCCAAACATCAAATATTTCAACTTCTAGCATATAATTGAGGGGCATCTAATTTCTTCTAGAAATATTGCCTACTCTTTGACATCAATCAGAAGTTTTAATATAAGCATTAACATCTCTAAAAATTATAGACCAATAAAATTCAGATTGTAAAATTTTGTATGTTGTTTTATCAATACCAAAATGTCCCCTAAAATCTAAATTATGACATCTTTGGATAATCTCATAAGTTTCTTCTAATGGTACACATCTTCGAATAATCAGATCCTTTCCTTATTTTATATAAAATGGGTCATCCCAAAAATAAGTGCTTAGCTTCAGAAATAAATTTCCTCATTTATTGGTATGTCATTCCATTGGGTTTAAGATCACTAACAATATAGTTCACAATGTCTCTCTTCTGTTGGTATGTCATTCCATAGGGTATAATATCACTAACAAGAAAGTTCACAATGTCAACATACCACGAAACATACAACTCATTAATAGTGAACAATTTTTCATCTGAAAAATGTTCATTAATTTCATTTTCAAAACATAGTAGTTTTTCTAATTCAAGCCTGGACAAATGATCAACAATTTGATTTTCAATCCCCTTCTAATCTACTATTACAAAATCAAATTCTTGGAAAAGAAAAATTCATCTTATAAGTCTAGATTTAGCATCATTCTTTCTCATTAAATACTTAATTGCAGAATGATCTGTATGCACTACACAATTAGTTCTAATTAAATATGATCTAAATTTATCAAAAGCATATAATATTGTTAATAACTCTTTTTCAGTTGTTATATAAATAATTTGAGTTTCATTAAGAGTTTTATTAGCATAGTAAATAACTTTGAAAATGTTATCATATCTTTGTCTTAAAACGGTTCCAATAACATAAGCACTAGCATCACACATTAATTCAAAAGGTTGTTCCCAGTTTGGTGAAACTATAATTAGTGTAGTGATTAGTTTTTCTTTTAATAACTTAAAAGCTTTTAGGCATTCCTCATCAAAATTAAAAATTGCATCTTTCTCCAGTAAATGGCATAAAGGCTTAGCAATCTTCGAAAAGTCTTTAATATATCGCCTGTAGAATCTAACATGTCCTAAAAAACTCCTAATTTCCCTTACATTTGTTGGATAAGGTAAATTAGTGATCACTTGAATTTTAGCAGAATCTACTTCCATACCATTTTTTGATTTTTGATGTCCTAATACAATTTCTCATGCTACCATAAATTGGCTTTTTTTTTCAGTTAAGGACTAAATTTGTTTCTTCACAGCACTTAGAAACTCTGGATAAATGTTCTAAACATGAGTCAAATGAAGTTCCAAACACTGAAAGTCATCCATGAATAACTTACAAAAAATTGCCATCATACATCTTTTAAATGTAGCAGGGGCATTACATAAACCAAAGGACAGATGTTCCAAACACTGAAAAGTCATCCATAAAGACTTCAATCCCTTTTTCAATTAAATCACAAAAAATCCATCATACATCTTTAAAATGTAGCAAGGACATTACATAAACCAGAGGGCATTCTTCTAAAAGCAAAAGTACCATAAGGACTGATAAATTTTGTTTTCTCTTGATTCTTATGAGATATTTAAATTTGGTGATAATCAGTATCTCCATCCAGAAAACAAAAGTATTTATACCCAGCTAGTCTATCTAGCATTTGATCTAGAAAGGGTAATGGAAAATGATCTTTCCTAGTGACAAGATTTAATTTTCTTATCAATGCATATTCGCCACCCTGTAACTTGTCTAGTAGATATTAACTCATTATTTTCATTTATAGTTACAATTACTCCTCCTTTCTTAGGAACGCAATGAATTGGACTAACCCATGCACTATCTAAAATAGGGTAGATAATTCCAGCCTTAGGAACAAACTGAATTGGACTAACCCATGCACTATCTGAAATAGGGTAAATAATTCCAGCATCTAACCACTTAAATATTTTTTCTTTACAACTTCTTTCATAACAGGATTCAATCTCCTTTGTGGATCAGTCATGGGTTTGTAGTTCTCTTTCATATGAATTCTATGCATACAAATTGGAGTGATTCCTTTAATATCAGCAATTGTCCATCCAAAGGCTTTCTTAAAATTTTTCAGAATTTTCACTTTCTTCTTCTTCCATTATTAATTTTGAGGAAATTATAACTGGTAAAGTAGAGGAATCTTCTAAAAAGACATATTTTAAATGATCAGGAAGTAACTTCAACTCTAGTTCTGGAGGTTTTTCAGTAGATGGATAAAATGATTTATCTTTGTCTATCGTGTCCAAAACTTCAAAACTTTCTTGAACATAGTTTGAATCTTCCTTAAAAAGATCTTTACATTGATTTAATTCCTCTTCTTGCTCATGTTCCAAATCTTATACTTCAGATTTTTCTTCATAAGTAGTTCTAAAATGACATTCACTTAGATATCTTATAACATCCTTCCTATAACATTCATTATCTTTACCTTTTGTAGGGTATTTCATTGATTTTAAAATGTTAAAAGTAACAGTTTGATCATTGTCGCACATTTTTAATTCCTTTTTCTGCACATCTATCATTTCTTTTCCTGTGGCTAGGAAAGGTCTCCCCAAAATGATAGGTACCTCTTTATCTTCCTCCATATATAGCACAACAAAATTGACAAAAAAGATAAATAGATTTGCTTTCACTAGGATATCTTCTATAACTCCTTTAAGGTATGCTATCGAACGATCTGCTAACTGTAGAGTTACAGTAGTATGGGTTATTTCTCTTAATCCTAATCTTTTAAATATTGATAATAGCATAAGGTTAATGCTTGCACCCAAATCACATAAAGCTTTCCCATAAAATCTGTCTCCTATTGCACATGGAATTGTAAAGCTACCGGATTTTTGAGCTTTTTAGGAATGCTTTTTTTGAATTATTGCACTGCACTCCTCACTAAGTGCAACTGTCTTATTATCTTCAAACTTCCTTTTTCTATTGATAATATCCTTCATAAACTTTACATAGCTTAGCATTTGTTCTAAGTCTTCAGCAAATGGAATATTAATTGTAAACTTCATAAATATTTCCAGAAATTTTGAAAATTTCTTATCCAACTTCCGCTGACAAAGTCTCTAAGGAAATGGAGGTGGTGGTTTTTCCAAATCAAATTTTAGTGGAGAAATAGGTCTCTTAGAATCTTTTGGAGCATCCTCTTTTGATTCTTCAGTTTCTTCTCTCTCTACTTCAATTTCTTTTTGAACCCGACCTTCCAACTCTCTTCCGCTTCTAAGTTGAATGGCTTTTGCTTATTCTTTATTCTGGTCTTCTAGATTTGATTAATTCTTACTAGGAAGTGTTCCTTGGGATCTATTACTTAATGAATTTGTTATTTGCCCAAGTTGATTCTCAATATTTCTAATTGCAGCTTCTTAGCTTTGTAATTGATTTCGCATTTGTAACACCACTTCTTCTATAGGCAACTTCTTCTCCTTAAACTGTGTATTACTGTTGAAACCTGGAGGATAAGTAGATCTATAGTTATTCTTCCCTTGGTTGTTTCAGTTTCTCAATGGGTTTCTGTGGTTGTTCCCCCATTACTGATTATTACCACCTGAATTGTTATTCCAGTTAAGTTGGGATGGTTCTTCCAACCTGGGTTATAATAATTTGAATATGAGTTATTATGCTTATTATTTATGACATTCAAAGTTCATAATGATGCTTGAGAATCTACCATTTGGCCTAATGAATTCTCTTCAATCATGAAAATTAGTTAAGAAAATTCATTCCAAATTGGTCTAACTTCTTTGAAATTGCAGCAACTTGATTTGCTAACATGGTAAATGCATCAGTTTCAAGAATATTGGGTACTTTCTTAGGATTTACCCTCTCAGAAGGCCATTAAAAATTATTGGTAGTAATTTCTTCAATTAAAGCATAAGCATCATGAAATGGTTTTGACATCAATGAACCACCAACAGCGGCATCGATAATTGATCTAAGAGACCCAACTAATCCATTATAAAAAGTTTGAATTATTAACCAATCTGGCATAGCATGGTGTGGAAACTTTCTTAAGAACCAGCAGCGGCATCGATAATTGATCTAAGAGACCCAACTAATCCATTATAAAAAGTTTGAATTATTAACCAATCTGGCATAGCATGGTGTGGAAACTTTCTTAAGAAATAAAAAAATTGAATTATTAACTAATCTTGTATAACATGGTGTGGACACTTTCTTAAGAGTTCTTTAAATCTCTCCCATGCTTCATAAATAGATTTCCATTCAAACTGATTAAAAGATGTAATATCATTTCTAAGCTTTGCAGTTTTTTATAATGAGCAATATTTAGCAAGGAATTTTTGTGCTAAATCACTCCAAGTTCTGATAGATCCAGGTGCTAATGAATTCAACTACATCTTAGCTTTATCCCTCAGTGAGAAAGGAAATAACCTAAGTCTTATGGCATCATCTGATACACCATCATATTTAAATGTAGCGCACAATTTTAGAAAATTGGCAAGATGTAAATTTGGATCTTCAGTTGGTGATCCCCTACACTGATTATTTGATACCATTTGGATAATAACAGGTTTAAGCTCAAATGAATTAGCAACTACAATAGGTTTTTGAATACTACAATGAAGTTCATCTATAATAGGGTTGGCATAATCTCTTAAAGGTCTAAACTCTTGATGAATTTCAGCATTTTGATTATTTGGTTTTTTTCATCTATAGTAGGGTTGACATAATCTCTCAAAGGTCTAAAATCTTGATGAATTTCAGCATTTTGATTATTTTGGTCTGTCCTATAATTTTTTTGGATTTTTCAAAATTTATATAATTTTTTGTTATATTTTTTGGTTTTTCTGATTTTCCTAATAGTTATTTCTAATTCAGAATCATAGGGCACTAGTCCTTCAAAACCTGAATTACACATACACTAACATATAATAAAATAAATTAAAATAAAATAAAATAAATAAGATAACTTAAAGTTTAATTAAGACTTTTTAAAAATAGAAAATTGCTTTTAAAATCAATCTCTTCGCGACAACGACGCCAAAAACATGATCCTTGGATACTGCTAATATGCAGAGTACAACAATAATTCACATTATATTTCACTTATATTTCCTTACTTACAACAAAACTAAAAACTTGATCTTGAAGAAAAATAAGAATTTAACTTTTAATTTATATATATTGAGATATTACACAAGTATACATATCGTTATCAAGAAATATATGACTTTTTTATTAAGACCTGAATATCAAACCCACAAGGAGAATATGCAATGTGCACTATTGAACAACAAACTTTCTATTTTTATCAAAAAGATAATTATTTAAACTAAAGATGATTTTTTTGTAGTAATGAAAATTTAAATATTTTTGATATTTTCAATATTTTAATATAATAATAACAATTTAAAAAGATAACTAGAGTTTTTGTTGAAGAAAAACACTAAATATGAAAATATCTTTATTCTTGTTATGAATCAGTAATAAGTATAAGAATTCTTTTGTGGAAGTATGCAAATTGTGCTATGCCAAATAGGAGAAATAATATTCTTTACCCTTACTAGAGATGTTATAAAGAACATTAGCTAATTTAAAGTTTGAATAGTTCTGAAGATCGGCTAGTCAGGGAAAATACAAGCTATTTCTCTAGAGTTCCCTCGATTCCCTCCACTTGGGGGCTAACATTCTCGTATCATAACCTAAAACAATAAACCAAGTTGGGGGCTTTAACCTATAACTTTAAAATCCTCTAACTCTACACCCTTCAATGAATATTTCCTTATTTCTTTGCACTCAATCATATGAACTACATTCTCTTTCATACAATCTCATGTGATTCTTTCCAATTGTTGACTGAGACAATTCCAGCCCAATTCTTACATGTTCTCACAATAAATTTTAACATCTAGATTGGACAAATCAGGAAGTAAATGAAGTGCAAGGATTTAATCATCACAACTTCTTCTATCAATGAAGATCAATACTTTCCATAACTTCCGTCCAAAACTTAATTACTTATCATTTTAAGAAGAAAGATAAAGAAAATAACTCAGAATCCATGAATAAAAAAAAACCACACTTTATTTTAAAAGTAGAAATCATTGTCAAACCAACAACAAGTCTCAATTAAAGCCAAAAGTAGTCTTAAAACAGAAAGATAAAAACTTATCTCAAGTCCTCCACAAAACTCTTAAAGTTCCTTCGATTCTCTTCTATTTACAGTCACTCAAAATAAAATAACAAAATAGATAAAATAAAAGTAAAAGTGGTGCCTGAAAATCTCTCCGAACTAACTCCCTAAATGAGAACTTTCATAACTTTTCAATACTATCAGGACCTCTTTCAAAGTCTCAATCTTCTTTCTTTTATAATTTTCCAAAATATTCCTTGGTTTCTCTTCAAAATATGTCTAGATTTGATGTATTTTCTCAAGAGATACATCCTTTTGTGATAAATTTTGTCCATGGTGGTTATAACCACCTATTAAGCCAATGGGTGCCTCAAAAACCTCTTTAAAATTCATAGAAACCAAAGTTACTTGTCCAATAACTGCCACTAGCGCTTAAGCTCGGGGCCTCTGATGCTTAGGCGTGGCCTTCTCTTTTTAACCGGTGCTTAAGCACCGGATTTGGCCCTTGCGCATTTTTCACCTTTTTGCTCCAAATTTGATCCTTTTTCACTCCTTTAAGCATTTTCACCCTTTTTACATGTATTTGCAAGAAAAACACAAAAATACCTTCCATTAAAGACCAATATCTAAAAAATAGGTATAACAATGTGTCTAAAAATACTATATATTTTAGGTGTATCAAGAGGCCAGAATCTACTTAGCAATAGAACACAAGCTGGTAAAAAACTTTAGGTTATCCAATGTTCTTTACTAGCACCTAATGACCTCACTTTTGGTTGAGGTTTATTTTTCCCTCTTTAGTAGCCTAAGGTCTAACCATAGGATTTTTTTTGTTGACTTTTCCTAGAAAACTAGAAAATGAACCCTCACCTTTAGAAACTCTGAACTCTTCTGTGGTCAACTTGAAGTTCCATATACCGGTCCTAACCTCTAGCACTTAGTAGGTGGGGCCACTAGAGAGGAAGCTGAAGAGGAGTCCCCATATGACAACTTGGCCTTAAGGTTGACCCTAGGTGTTGATCTAGAGCTAGTTCACTCACTTGCACTCACTTGCACTCACTTTCACTCACAACCCTAAAACCTAGATTTGTTGACTTTGATCCCTTGATCGTTTCGGAAACTCATGTAGATGGTCCCCTAGACCCACTAGCCCTAAGTTAGGGTTTAGCTAAGACCAGTACATAGAGGACCCAAATGGTGACTTCATTGGCCTATAGCTCATATAAAGTGGTTGGCACCCTAATTCTACAAAAATATCCAACTTAGCATTTTGCACCCAAATCCACCCAAATTACCTAAATGCCCTTGAAACCCTAAATTTGACCAAAATTCCCAAATTCATCCAAAATGCCCGAACTTATTTAAAATGCATTTTAAACCATTTGAAACAACCTAAATTGCCCAAAACATCCCAAAAATTCCAAAATTACCAAAATACCCTCAAATTTGCCTAAATTACAAAAATACCCTTGGTAGCCAAAACTTTCCCAAAACCCTCAAAAATCATTTCAAATGTCCCCAAAACCAATTTGGACCTTTTAATTGAACCCAATTTGGCTAATTTGACCACTGTTACGAAAAAGGCCTAAATTGCCTTTAAAGGCCCAATTTCTCCAAATTCACCTCACATACCCATAGATTTGGCCCTAATTCTACCCAATTTCAATTATAAACTCAAATTCATATTTAAAAATATCAACTTAAACCAAATCCAAGCCTAATTGACCAATTCTTTGAGCTCAATTTTGATCCAAATTAAACCCCCAATTTTGACCATATGACTTAATCTCATCTAATTGAACCATATGATCCACTCAATTGCCCCAATTTGAATCCTAAATTCTTCCTAAAAATCCTACACATCAAATTGGACCTTAAATTGGCCTGGGTCAAGCCTCAGTTTTACTCAATTTCAACCCACATTCAAAATCTCAAAATTTGCCCCAAATTGGTTATGTATCCAAATTCCACCAAATTGAATGCCCTAACTTAAAAATTGACATTCAATTTATGTTGAAAACTCTTTATGACATTCCTCTAGACCATTTTGAACCATCAGTTTTTTACCTAACACAACCTTAGCATAACCTAAACCCAAGTCTAACCGAACACCCCAAATTGACCAAATGCTCAAAATTCTCCAAATTGAACCTCCAAAACAGTTCAAAATCACTCTAAATCTTTTCTAAACTCATCATGACAATAATCTACACCAAATTGATCAATAAATTGGGCTTAGTGTCTTGGCTAGCCTAACATAAACCCAACTTCTAGTCATTTAAATTGAACCCCTTCACTAAAATTGACTTAGTCATGCCAAAGTCACAAAATTAATTTCACCATAGCCACTAAGCACACTCTATTGACCAGGCTAAACAACCCTAAACCCACCCAAGTGAGCTATGGACCAATAAGTCCCTAAAATAATGGATTTTATCCCATTTTTGGGCCTTAACCAAGAGATATTTTCCATCATCACTAATCATTAGGGGTAAATCATAATTAACCCTCTCCCTAGCTCACCTGACCATCTGACCACCTCCCCTGCTCTAGTCAGCCACCCTACTCACCAGAAAATGAAAAAATCGTGAGCCACCACCCCTATATCAAACCCAATTTCAACCCTAGAGGCCAGCTCATCCTAACTTCTCTTCAGATTTCCTCATCCCTCCACCTAAGCAGCTCTTTGCACCCATCAGTTACCCCTGGTGGTCAGCCCAAACCATTCTATTTAATCAGCCCCCTGCATGGCCAAAGGGGAGGTGTTCAAAATCCTTGGTGAAACTCTATCAAAATCTAACCAGAGACTCTCCAAGCATCCCTAAGCTCAATCCAACCATCTTCCCTCTCTGATTCCCACTGTGAGAGCCCAAATTTGAGCTCAAAATTTCTGCTTAGATCAGAACATCTCTCCACATTCCACCAAATTCAAATTAATTGTGCACACGCCATCCCTAGAGCAAGAGGAGTTGATATCCTATCAAAGCCCCCTCTGAAGCAGCCTCTACGATAGCTCTAGACCAACACCAGAAATCCACCTTGGTCGGAATCATACTTAAACAATTAACCAGGGCTTGGGACTTCATTTGGAGGTTTGTTGGACTCAATCGATGCTACCACAACACCATCTAATTGAGGCCTCCCCTCTCAGATCAAGGTATTGAGCTCTAACCCTAACCCGAGCTTATTTTAACTCTTCATGTGTAATGGCTTGATTTCATACTTGATTAACCATATAAATGTGTTCGACTTGAGTAGATGAAGGTCTATAATCAAACCCCATATGATTTGGTTAAGTCTAAGTAGAGATCTTAAAGTTTTAGTGTGAATGGCTTACGGATTAGGTCACTTGAGGATGATAAACGGATGTCGTCCGATCGCGCGTGTATCCAATGGACAGAGGAGATTGAGCTGGATAGACTCTTGGTGCGTGAACCACGGGCCTCGTGGTATTCCTAGGTGGAAAGTGCAACAAATGGGAGCGCATCGCGTGTAAGTTCGAAGCCTCCATTGGATGAGTTGGCCCCGCGTGGATAAGTAGAAAAATATGGATTTTTTGAATTATTCTAAATTCCTAAACTTTAAAAATGTATATCTCTCTCTAGAAAAATCATAAAAATAAAAGAAAATGCCCTCTTACTTAGTGAACATAGGAGAATAATGTGGACTAAAAATAAAAATTATTTGCCAAATATATGATTTTTAAATAATTCAATACCCTCTGTGGTATTTCAATTCTCCATGACTAAATATGGCTCACCATGGCTTGAAAATTCTAAGGTTTATTCCTCATCACAGAGGGGATGCTCTCTAATTTTTCCAACGTCAGAAGGCATTTCTATGCTTCAACCCTAATTTTCAAGCTAAGGTGGCCATTTTGGCTTATTTTAATTATATAAATCAAAATATCATTTGAAAAATTATGAAGATAATTTTAGTAGGTTTCCTGTGATTAGATAAATTTAGGAAATATATTATGATGTTTTGAATTATTTTGTACAATTTTATATTTAATCAAATGTATACATATTGTGTTAATTTATGTAAATTATATACTTATAAACCATTATCAAAATCAATTTCACATTGTGTATAAAAATCATATTTACTTACTGTAAAAATTTTAAAATTATTTAGCTTAGTTTAAGCACTAAAATTGATTTTTAAAGAACCTTTGTATTTTTGTACAAAAATAATTATAATAAATTAAATAAGCTTAGAAAAATCATGAAAAATAATTTTCTGAGTTTCTTATGATCACGGGCATTTTATAAAATAAAAATTCATTTTTTTTGAAAATATGTCATTTTTAAAGTGTATTTTGAATTAAAAATAATTTAAATAATCAAAATTGTAAAAAATAAAAAAATTGTTCAAAATGTGTACAAGCTTTCCCGGATCACTTAGAATTCATTATGATATTTTCCCTAATTTTTCTAAGCTAAACATAGATTTTAAAAATTTAAAAGTGAATTTCTGTTATTTTCTCATTAAAATAATTATAATAAATAAATTGAAAATCATAAAAACACAAAATTTGATTCCCTGAGTTTTCTGAACTCCGAGAATTCTAATAAAATATAAAATAATTTTGGTAATTAAAACATTATTTTCTTTTTAATGAAATCATTTAAATTTGTTAATAATTAAATAATAATAATAATAATTTTATTAAAAAAATCATGAAATTTTTCCTAATTGTTTCTTTGACTCAAGGAAACCTCTAATAATTTTCTCATAAATAAAAATATATTTTGGATAGTTAAATAAATCAATTTTGAAAACCATAGTTCCTGAATTTAAAAACACAAAAAAAAACCACATTATTCTCTTCTGATGTTTCAATTAACTCATGGATATGTCACTCTGAATGCTCAAGTCATTTGAGTTGTGTTTAATGAGTTATGAGGTAAAGTACCCCAAGGGCAAAATAATTGTTTTAGATTTTGGTCCTTAATCAAAATTTAGGATTAACGAAGGGGAAAAATGGGAAAATTTTGATCTTAAGGAATATGATTGGATGATTGAAATACAATGGGACTAAAAGGCACAAACTCACCCACCACCTTTACACAACATCAACAAGATCATAATTCTCCTAACCTTCATGATTGGGATGTCAACTAAGATCAAATGATTCTTAAGTTATGGGATTAAGATACAAAAGATGATAATATACTTATCCTGAGCCTAAGATTGATGATGATGTGATCTTTCAATAATAATACATATCACTTAAATTAAAATTTTGATAATCACCATTCCACCTATCGTGATTGTTAAAGGCTTGGTAGTGACATAGACTCGATGTCTACACTCAATTGATCTAATTTAGAAGATAACATGATTGGTGATTAATATCTTTAAACACAACGAGCCTGACTTTAATTACGGGCACCATAATCTTAAATGACTTAAACTTTCCTTAGGGGCACCCACTCACATAAATTTTAAAACAAAACATCAAATGAATAATTGGGTATTCTGACCCTCGAGATAATTAAATTGTCAAGTTTCACAAAGCAACAGGGTAGTCACACTTCAACCTCGGATGATTAATGGAATAATATGATAAGTCCAAAATGAACTTGGAATATTCCAAGAAATCGTCAAAGTGGTTCAGGGTCATGCCTTGAGCATTTTATAATCTATTGGATATTCTGAAGGGAAAATTGGACTTGCCATATTTTTGTTTTAAAACTATCCACTAGGATCTTCTGAGATTCAATAAAGTCATAACTTGGAGTTTGGTAGCTAAACCTTCATCTACTCCTACAATTTAATTTCCCTGCAAAATTATATATGTACTTTGCAAGTACTAACCTTTCAGGTAGAGGAACAAGAAGAATTGACAGGTACACTTTTAAATTATTGCATTTACCTTTTTGTACTTCTTGCCTCAAGCTTGCATGTTAAACAATGATGTCACCCTGCATGAAAACCAAAACTGCTAGGATAACCATAAAATCAAAACCAAAACTAAAAATCAGTCAAGATAAAATTTACCACCACAACATTCAAAATATAAGACAACTCAAAATTTAATCACAAACATCACAAAACAAAAATTGCAACTAAATTAAAATGTCTATATCAGATGATCGTAAATCCCATGGAGAAGGTAACCTACGGTTGCTAACAAGATTTCCCACATCTAAATGAAAGTATGGAACTCATTAAGTTGAGTTTAGTAAATTCATTTGGACTAAATGAATCGATAGAAAATAGTGGTGCCGGAACGAGGGAACCGTAGGATCCTAACTGATGTTATTTTAATCAACTTTAATATGCCCCATAATATTTAAATAACCATGACCTTTAGGGATATCTGATTTGACATTATAATTTGACACATTTGAAAACATAAAATTGCTGCGACGAGGAGCTTGGAGCTAGCATTGTGGGCAGCACGACCATCTTCAACAGCAGAACATGTCTACATCAGTTAAAACACTCCTTCTTTTGAATTAAATAACCAAAACATAGGACTTCGAGGTGGTGTGCTTATGCAACATAAATCCTAAACCTCTTCTCTAGGCTTTTGTATAGCTCTATTGTACAATTTAAGCACTAACTCGTCTTAGGATTCTGAGGTTGTCGTTCGTCACAACTTAAATCCTCACATCTTTGACGCTATTTGTGAGATCATTTCACATGAATGTAAGCCCTAACTAATAAAATTGACAGGATGAAACATTTAAATATTTTTTCCAAAACTGAAGCCAAACCATAGGGTAGCTTGGGAAGCCACCGAGGTTCTCCTCTGGGACTGTGACATCCCCTAGTTCTTCCTCATTTGGATTCTACAATAAATATTCCAAATTTAAGTCATTCCCTTTCTCACATCTTTTTCTGATCTCGTTGAAAAGTCATATCCTTTTGACCTCTTTGAAGATAATATTTCTTGATTTTTTATTGAGAATTTTCTTAGGTAACTTTGGTTATCTTAGATGTAATTAACTATAGGTGCTTGCCCTTATAGAAAGTTTTTTCCAAACCAAGCTTAATATAAAACCTATTTAATTTTTTGTATTAAATAGGGGAAGTTTTCAACTTATAAATAAAATAATTTTTGCAGATCAAATAGATGTCATATATTTCTTAGTTTATTTGATCGAGCCTCACCCTCAATGCCTATATCTATCTTTCAGGATAGATACGTGGCTTGAGGTGTAGTGCTCTTTCATTTTAACTATGAAAAATATGAGATTAGTTTGATTTCAAATTTTTCTAAACTAATATATATATGTAAATTGAATGTCTTTCCGAAGCAAGCGACAGGACTTTGATTCCGGCGACCAGCAGCTTCCAACGGGCAACTCCTCAACCAAAATAGTGTCGACCAGCTTCTGACGACTCCTATGGTGATTAGCTTCTCTCTCTATTTTAATCAGAAAATTTTATCTTAATACATTGGTAATGTGTCCATATCCCTCTTGGACCAAATTACCCTTCCTCCATTGGCATGCTTTACCCATTTCTATCTTGGGTGAGTACGGTCAACTCTTTCAGACTTTAGGACTATTTGTTCAATCACTTTTGAACATGAGGGTTCAGGAGGCCATTAAGGACTTTTTAATCTTAGTGTGGGGTTGGACCCCCAATAGGTGTGTTGGTGGCCTAGTTCCACCTGGGCGTTGTGTGTTGTAAAGTTGGTCCTACACTGGGTCCTGAACTTCACTTTTTCCCTTTCGAGTTTGATTTGCTAATTTTCAAATTAAATTGATTTGTGGTGTGCTTCATGTACTCTTTAATTTTCCTTATATTAATTAAATCTTTCTACTTTCAAACTATTTTTACTAAAATCTTAAAATCTTCACAAATTAAATAAAGACTTATCCGTTCTATAGATCGACCTCTGTTAATTTGTAGTGGTCGCACTAAGATTATGAGGTATTGGCCAAATAATTAACCCAAAGCTTTTTTTTGAAGCTGTTGCAATGACATTTCCAATGCTCACTTTCTTGTGCAACCTGTAGACGAGCCGCAGTGCCGGCAATGTCACCCCCACCATCATGTTTGGAGCAGAATTGCCTGTTTTTCATGATAAAAGTTGCCACTCCAGAGGTTCAGGAACCTTCTACTGAGTTTAATTTAAACTACCCTTAGGATTTCCCTTCTTACAAGAAATTCAAGCCTACTGTCACCATGGCATCTACAAAGACTGTTGTTCCCATTTCTGCTTAGGGAAAAGAAGTTATGATCGTCGAAGACCCAGCTGAAGGATTGGTTCTCCCGCTGTCAGTATTTAAAATCAGATCAAGTTCAAGGACCACACCATTAATATGAACTCAAAGGAGAAACCGCAGCCAAAAGGTTCAGAGGGCTGCTGAAGCCCAAATTTCGAAGGAAGTACCTGTTGATGACGGTCCTCATCAGGAAGAGTCGGAATTATTGGAGATCTATCCACTTCTGCAAGGGAGTAGGTTTCATCCCTTAATGGATACTAATGGGTATGAAAGTATCCAGAAGATCACCGCTACTTTACCATCACCTCATTGACATGATGGGGAAAGGAAGAACCTGCTCTTATCACCTGAGTCAGTACAGTTTTCCAGAGACTACCTGCCAAAGAAGGTTCTTCAGTTGGTGAGTTACTCAAACGATTGGGATGTGCAGTATCCCCTCACATGAAGAGAGAAATTCTAAGAGACGTCAGATCTACCAGAAGATCTCAAAAATCAATTGAAGCTTTGCCTGCTCTCATTCCTGTCTGGTTTTTGTTATGAAATAGAGTTGATACCACCATTGTTGCTACATTCTGCTATCACTAGATCCGCAGGTCGTCAACCAGTTAAGTTGCGTCTGGGTCCGAGAATTCTACCAATTACCTGTTACAAGGATGTTCTTAAAGTTTTGAAGGAAAAGACGAAGAGATCACCCAATGTTGTATTTGGCCTGCACCATGGGGAGCATTCTTCTCTTCAACATGGTGATGTTTCTGTTGAGACACTGTCTCAAGACATCATTGTCAAAAAAAAGGTGTCGGTACCCAAGGTCGCCGTACTAATACGGTCCAGTGAGCCCGAAGGGTGGGATCATGGAATGAAGCAAAGGTCCAAAGTATCCAGCATTATCCCAATAATTGCTAGCGAGATGGATGATCAAGTAGAGTATGTCCAGCAAGTCCTCCAGATCTCAAGGTGCTACAAGAATTAATAATTGAAGAAAAGGTCAAAAAGCTCAAGGTTGAGATTTCTGAGTTGGCCTAAGAACATGGAGTTTCCATTGATGATGATGAAGACTTTGAATTTAATGATTACCTCAAGGAAGATTTTATGGATATCCATGTCATCGAGACCAAAGTGGCTGCATCTGTGCGTGACGCTCAACCTCTCTTCGAAGAGAATGTCGTAGATGAACTATGTAGGGTTGTTTTCCTAAGTAATGTAACTGATCCTTGAGTGCCATGGTGCACCATTTACCATCAACTTAGATCTTTCCGACATTGAAGAAACACTGAAAGATTCGCCTACGGTATCTCAAGAAGAAGAAATTACAGAAGTGAGCTTAAGGAGCGGGAAAGTATTACCTCCGAGGTCAGTTCCAACAGATAAAGGAAAGAAAATAGTAACTCGAGAAGAGCTACCTCCACCTCTACCAGCAGAAGAAGCACATAACCAAGTAAAGATAGGAGGATCATACAAAGTGGATTACAACATGCTAGCTCATCTTAGGAAGTTTCCAGCTAAACTAAGCATATATGACTCTTTAATCCTTTCAAAGGAGATGAGAGTCTCTGGTTATAACTTTTCTTGATCTAGAGATTTGCTTAGCCCAGTTAGCCAGCACATCCTTAGATGAAGTTTTCCCATTGAAAGAACAACAGGGGGTAACCCTTACAGATGAAGACTCGTTGCACGGTACCACCGACCATAATCGTCCATTTTATATCTCCGTCAACATCAGTAGATTTGTGTTGTCCAAAGTTTTGGTAGATCATGGAGCATCCCTCAACTTGATGATCCTACGGACATTGGTTTGTACATTGAAACTCAGGAGCTTACGACTGATAAAATGATGCTAAGAGGATTCGACCAAAAGGGAGAGAGAGCCCTTGAATTAGTTACATTACTTATAAAAGTTGGAGAGCTAGTAACAACCATTAACTTTCATATTAACGATGTTGAGACCTCTTTCAATGCTCTACTAGGTCGATCATGGATTTACAAATACAACATGGTTTCATCGTCTCTACACCAGTGCATTAAGTACTACAAGGAAGGATAAGAACATTGCATCAAGGGAGATTTACAGTCATTTTCAGTTCATGAAGTTGGCATTCATGAAGATGTCGCCTACTATGCGCCTCTAAAGAAAGCTGTCTTCTCTCGTAAAGCTGTGGAAAATAAAGTGAAAGATTCAGAAGAATAAAAAAGAGGAAGCCATTCAGTTCCGCTTCAGTGATCTTCCACCACTCTTTTTCAACAAGTTGGTGGGGGTTATTTTAGTTTGCACACCTAAGGGCGAGGTCAGGGACGTGGATGAGGAAGAGTCAACTTGATTGTTAAACGAGCCAGACCGACCAACAACATTGATGATGAAGAAAGTTTTGAAGATAAAATAATAATGACAAAATAGAAGAAACCACAGTATGAGATAGCCTCAAAAGATGTGGAGAAAATCAAATATGAGACAATGTATGATCAGATCAACCACTATGTGAACGCCATGACCACTACTCCAATTCCCTCAAAAGGTCAAGAGTTTAAAGGTCAAGGAGGTCCATAGCACTATTTCAAAGCCGATCAAATTTTACTGTGCTTCCCCTTCTACTAATCTTAAAAATCGTGTAAATTTAGAAGAGGATTTTAATGAATTAATGGAATTACCTTTTGGTTACTTTTCACCCTGGGTACTAAAGTTAATTCAATAGGGTCATTTGTCAAAATAAATGTCAAAAGATAAATTACAACTTTTTGAAAAATTTTGGGATGTTAAAAGTCGAACTCCTAATTCGAAAGAGAGTCTCAGATTTTGTATAATTGTACCAGTTGATGATTCAGAATTTTGCATGACTGTTACTACTGAATTAAAAGAGAATTGCCTCGATGTGGAGGATGACTCCACTGATCAGCTAATAAAAAATTCCCCGCCAGAATTTGATGAAGAAATCAAGTCAAGTGTTGATGAATTAAAGGAAATTAACCTCGGGACGGAAGAGCAGCCCCGACCTACATTTATAAGTTCTCTACTCAATGATGAAGAATCTTTAGAGTTGGTCAAACTATTGACATAATTCAAAGATTGCTTTGCATAGAGTTATGATGTAATGTCAGGGCTGTCGGCGGAAGTTGCAGTTCATAAACTTGGGGTGGACAAAAATATGACCCTAGTAAAACATGCTCCAAGAAGAATGCATATCAAAATAGAGCAGCAAGTCATTATCGATGTAAGGAAGTTAATAGACACTAACTTTGTGCAAGAAGATCAATACCCACATGGCTAACCAACATTTTGCTAGTTAAGAAGAAAAATGGACAAATCCGTGTATGTGTTGACTTTAGGGATTTGAACAAAGCATGCCCAAAGGATAAATTTCCATTACCAATACCAGAAATGATGGTGGATATCACTTTGACACATGGGATTTTCTCCTTTATTGATGGATCATCAAAGTACAGCCAAATCAAGATGGCTCCATAAGATGCAACACTTACAACCCTTACAACACTTATCGGGATTTTTTGCTACACAGTGATGTTGTTTGAGTTAAAGAATGCTGGAGCGACATATCAACAAGCTATGACATATTTTTTATGATCTCATTCACAACTAAGTGGAATGCTACATGGACGATTTTGTCATCAAAAGTAAACAAATAATAGACCATTTATATGATTTGATGATTGTGTTCGAATGATTACGATAATATGTTCTTAAGATGAATCCCTTGAAGTGCGCTTTCGGTGTTACCTTTGGGAAATTTCTAGGATTTGTTGTCTATTATCGGGGAATCATGATCGACCTGGATAAGATTAAAGCTATCTTGGAAATGCCTCCTCCCAAGACCTTGAAATAACTACGTTCCTTCCAAAGAAAGTTGGCATATCTGAGACATTTTATTTTTAATCTCTCAAGTAGGTGTCAACCCTTCTTGGCATTAGTTAAGAAGGATGCCAAATTTGTTTGGGAAGAGAAATGTCAGCGGGCTTTTGAGGACGTTAAACAATATTTAATGACACCTCCTGTTTGGGCACCCACTATCCCGGGAAGTCCTTCAATACTTTATATCTCGGCCTTAGACGACTCTCCTGGATCCCTCTTAGCCCACGTCAATGAAGAGGGTAACAAAAACAAACTCTACTACTTGAGTTTCCGTCTAATATTGACGAAGATAAGGTATCCTCCTTTTGAGAAGCATTATCTAACTTTAATTTTCGCCACCCAGAAGCTCAGACATTACATATTTTCTCTTAAGGTAACTCTACTTTCAAAAGTTAATCCGTTGCAATATTTGATGACCCGATCAACACTCTCTGGACGTCTAGCAAGATGGTCAATGATTTTATTGCAATTTGATATAACTTTCGTTCCCCTCCGTGCTATCAAGGTACAAATTTTAGCAGATTTTCTTGCTACACACCCAGTTCCAATTAGATCCCCTCTTAATGACGAACTACCAGATGAACAGGTATTACAGATGGATTTCTCCAATGTAAAATGCTAGGAGATGTATTTCGATGGAGCTTCGTCAGCCATAAAAGACAAAGAATCAGGAACAATTATACCAGGCAAAGCAGGAATTGGTTTGATCTTCATCATGCCAGATAAGGGCATGCTGAGATTCTCCTATCGTTGGACAGAATCATGTATCAACAACGAAGCAGAATATGAAGCCTTAATTATTGGGTTGGAATTGGCAATATAGATGGATATCATAGATATTGTCATCTATGGTGACTCACAACTCATCATTCAACAAGTCGTTGGATAATATAAGATTTTGAAACCATAGATAACAAAATATAATCAATACGCGATGAGGCTGCTAGAGCATATTTCCAATGTAAATTTCGACTGGATTCCTCGGGGAGATAATGCCCATGCCTATACTTTAGTAAAACTTGCAAAAGAATTGACGTGTCCTCCGGAGGGTTCCATTGACATTAAGGTACAAGAAAGAAAGGTATTGTTGAATCAACTTTGAAAATCTACACAAGCTGGGAAAAGAAGAAGAAACGATGATTGTGGTTGTTGATATCAATGAAGATTGGCGTAAGCCATTAATAAAATATTTACAGGCTAGAAAGCTGGCAGAGGACAAGTCAGCATCACACCACATCACAAGAAGGGCTATGTCGTACGCTTTAGTAGATGATGTCCTCTATAGAAGATCATTCAATCAGATGTGACTATGATGTTTGAGTAGAATAGAGGCATAAAATATTGTCAAAGAAGTACATGTCGGATTGTGTGGCCTCACTAGTCAGGGCCAAAGAAGAAAATAAAGATCAAGAGACTCGGATATTATTGGTTGATAACGATGTCCGACTGCATGGATACAACCAGAAGATGTCACCAGTGCCAAGTGCATGGGGCGTTCTTGCACCAACCTACAAATGTGTTACACCCAACTGTCGCCTCATAGACATTTGAGTGTTGGGGCATGGACATAATAGGTCTGATAGAACTTCCATCCTCTAAAGGACACAAGTTTATACTTGCCTCTACAGATTATTTTTCCAAATAGGCAGAGGTAGTGCCGTTATGAGAGGTTACAACATATCACGTCTTTTAATTTTTTCAAAAGCCAAATCGTCTACCATTCGGTGTTCCACGCAGAATAATTTTTGACAATGGACAACCTTTAAGAACACAAAAATCAACAATTTTGTCAAGCAGCACGGGATAGACTGGAGATACTCTACGATCTACTATCCCAGGGAAAATGGTCTGGCGGAGGCCTTCAACAAGACACTAATACAGATTTTGAAGAAGACACTGAACGAAAATAAAAGAGATTGGCATAACAAACTGTTAGAGGCCTTGCGGGCTTACCGGACAACGTTCCGGACTCCCACTCAATATACCCCTACACACTTGTGTATGAGTCTGAGACCGTACTATCATTAGAAGTCCAGACGTCGTCTCTCAGATTTGCTGTCTGTCGGCAATCAAATTACAACAGAAGAAAGTACAAAACTCAGACTTGAAGAATAGAAAAGTCTTGAAGGAAAATGACTAGAAGCACAACAACATTTGGAGCTTTAACAAGCGAGGATGGTACAAGCTCATGACAAATTGGTCCGCCTAAGGACGTTCAAAGTCGGTGATCTCGTTCTCGTGCTCAAAAGGCCTATTTTTGCACGCCGCAAGATAGGTGGAAAATTTGAGCCAATTTGGGAGGGTTATCATAGAAAAGGTCTACGCAGGAGGAGCCTACCAGCTGGTGGATTTTCAAGGCAAGTGACCCATGTTGTCAATCAATGGATGATACTTGAAGACATACTATGCAACTTGACATTGTTTGAATTGAAATTTTGAAATTTTTATTATTCTGGGGTTATTTATTTGACCAAACGTCTGTGACCGGGTCCAAAAATTTTGTAATAAAATTAACCCCAATAAAATGAAAATTTTTGAATTTACATGCTTCAATTTTCTCCTTTAAACTTTTAAGGTTGATATTTTACTAAATTAAATAATATGTAAATACAAATAAATGATCTTCTCACCGATATAAACTAAAATTTTTTCTAATAAACACTTTGTTTTTTTCTTATTCTTGCTAAATTTTAAAACATTGATGTTTTTCCTGTCGTCTGCAGAAAAAATGTCAGGACAAAAGCTGATTTTTTTCCTTCAAGGATGGCTGAAATCTTGCACTTAACAAGGAAAAGGCACTGCAGGGTGGCATCATAGACTTAGACGTGGACTTCGGTCGAGTCAATGTAGACTATGAGGGTCCCGTGATGGACGTAGTCAGCCGTCAAGAAAAAGAGGGGTTACGATCGCTGTTGAAGATCAGTACCAAGGAGGATTCCTCACTGAAGGGAAAGAAAGTGATATTGCAACAAGATCCAATAAAGGGGACTAGTCCTTTGCCATCTATGATGACTGCACTGACTGGGGATCTAGTCACTGCTAATGACAAGAGACTGCCAGATGAACCGTTATGAAGGATGCAATGAAGAAATGTCAAACGTCAAAAACAAAGAGCATTCCTACGTGAAGAAAGGAGACACCATAAGGGCTTATCCTGATTCCTGTGGGGAAGATCTATGATCCATGCATGAGAGAGACTTCCTCCAGCCTGCCTGCCACAAAGGATGAGTCTGAATTCACTACAGAGCCGATGATACCAGAAGTTTCAGATGATTTTTGTGTGGGTTGCCCAACGTGCAAAACTGAGATTCCCACATGGATACCAGCTATAGGGGCATTTGTGGAATGCCCAAACTATAACATCCTCCACCTAGAGTGTTACAGCACTCTGGAGGAGTATACCTCCACCGATAGCGGATTTCAGATCACCAATCACTCAATGGGGGAATCATATATTCTGTTGGATACATAAACAACCAAAGCATGGATTCTTACTGATATTGAAATGAGGGAGTGCTCTCGACAGCCGCCGATGGTTACCATGGCAGAATTAGATAAAATGAATAAAGTAAACTGAAGGGAATTTGAATTTTATGACGAATTTCAAGGAAGATTTGTCAATATACTAGAAGGCCTGGAGCTGTACACTAGAGTCTTCTCTGAAAGTGAAGAAAGGAGCATTCTTGACTGCATATTCGACCTAAGAGGCAGGGGTCGAGCTTGTCTTCTGATTGAAATGACCTATTATGAACCACAAAATGGATGCGTGGAAAAGGCAGAATCACCTTCCAATGTGGTTGTTGTTATAATTTTACCAAAGATAGACAAGGAAATCGCTCGGGGATTTTAAGACATGATGAGGTTGGTCTGTTACCTCATATAATAAAGTGGATAATTAAGATGATGGTTTGGTGGAGCATACTTTGATTCGATTATGTTCCCAATAGTTCTATCATCAATATCTATGATGAAGGGGATTACAATCCCCCACATATAAATCATCATGATTTCGTGAGACCTTTCTGCATGGTCTTCTTCATGAGAAAATGCAATATTTTATTCGGGAAAGAAATAGATGTCATTGGCCCTGGGAAGTTCAGAGGATCCATGGACATTCTACTACTAGTGGGTTCAGTATTGATTCTAAAGGGAAATAGAGCAGATCTGGCCAAGCACTGCATTTCGGGGGTACGACACCACATGGTGTCTGTAACCTTCAGAAGAATAGATAGCAACAAAATGCCATATAGATTCCAACCAAAAATATAGTTAGAGGATCTATGATAGGGTTTCACCTCTAAGTACACGTAAAGGGAACTCTTATCCTGAAGCGTGGCTGACCAAAGAAAAATATGTTGAGGTTTTCATACCTATTTTATACTAATATTGATGATATTGCACTTTAAAGAAGGGTATGTTTGATGTTTTGTTGTCGGTATGTTGAATTATGGTCATTAGAACAAAAAGATTCAAAAAGGAGCGAATTTGGAGCAAAAATTACCAAAATATGAAGATTTGAACTAGGGCGCCGACGGCAAGCCCAACGGCACCGACGACAGGTTTTTCCCGAGAGTCCAAAATCAAATATTCTAGAAGCCCGCCGATGGCGCCATCGAGGCCACAGACGGCGAGAACGGCGGGTCTCTTAAAAGG
>JXCR01141610.1:117467-138139 GCA_002079205.1 Phalaenopsis hybrid cultivar
GGGGGGGGGCAGTTTCTAAATAAATTTCGGCCCTAAAAATAACCTAGGGTCAGTTATCCAATAGGTGCATCCAAAAACTCTTCACAGAGCATCCAAATTCGTTGAATCTTCTAAAAATAGGATCTGCACTGACACTGGCACCTTCGACACCAGAGACCATTTAATTAATCCGTCTTCTCTGTCAAACGATACCGTCGACACTGAACAAAATTTTTAAATTCTCCATTTTGACTCCAAATTTCATCTTTTTTGCTTCATTTTTGCTCCAAGTCCTAAAAGTTAACAACCCGTAATAAAACACAAAAAGTACCTTCTATTAAAGTACAATATCACCAAAAATAAATATAAAATTGTTGACCTCACTTTTGGTTGAGGTCTAGAAATTTCTTTAGTAGCCTAGGTCTAGCCATAGGANTTTCTACAAATCAACAATGGACAAACAACCTAGTAAACCCATTGGGAAATTCATCCAACCAAGAAAATGTTCATTATAGACCTTCTTATCCTCCAGGATTTAACAGTAACACTCAATTTAATGAAAAGAAACTGTCTATGGAAGAGATGATACTAAACATGGGTCAATAATTGCAGAATCAAGGAAATCAATTACAAATTCAAGGAAACCAGTTATAAAATCAAGAAACTGCTATCAAGAATATTGAAAACCAATTAGGGCATATCGCTACTGCACTTAATAACCGAACATTGGGAACTTTTCCTAGTATTGTGGAAGCAAATCCTAAAGATCAAGGAAAAGAACAGATAAAAGCGATACAATTATGAAGTGGAAAAGAACAAGAGTGCAAAAAGAAATGGAAACTGAAAAAGAGAAAGTGGATACCAAAAAAGAAAAGGATCATGAGTACCCAGATTTAGGCAAAAAGAAACGAAAACTGAAAAAGAGAAAGTGGATACAGAAAAAGAAAAGGATCATGAATAACAGAAAGAAAAGTAAAATGAAAAATAGAAAGTGAATGCAGAGAAAGAAAAGGATCATGAATACCCAGATTTAGAATATCCACTTACATCAATGAAAATTACTGTGGAGAAACCTCCACCACCGTTTCCTCAAAGATTGAAGCAACAAAAAAAGGGTAAACAATTCTCCAAGTTTTTAGAAATTTTTAAGAAATTAACGGTAAATATTCATTTTGTAGAAGCTTTAGAGCAAATGCCCAATTATGTGAAATTTATGAAAGATATTTTGAATAAGAAAAGGAAGTTCATTGATAATGAGACTGTTGCACTTAGCGAAGAGTGTAGTGTAATTATTCAGAAAAAGCTTCATGAAAAATTGAAAGATCGACTGTTGCACTTAGCGAAGAGTGTAGTGTAATTATTCAGAAAAAGCTTCATGAAAAATTGAAAGATCCAGGTAGTTTCACTATACCATGTGCTATCGGTGAAAAATTTTATGGAAGAGCTTTATTAAAAGATCCTGACAGTTTCACTATACCGTGTGCTATCGGTGAAAAATTTTATGGAAGAGCTTTATGTGATTATAGTTTCACTATACCGTGTGCTATCGGTGAAAAATTCTATGGAAGAGCTTTATGTGATTTGGGATCCTGGAAGTTTCACTATACCGTGTGCTATCGGTGAAAAATTCTATGGAAGAGCTTTATGTGATTTGGGAACCAGCATTAATCTTATTCCTCTATCAATTTTCAAAAGATTAGGATTAGGAGAAGTTTCACATACTTTTGTAACTCTTCAGTTAGTGGATCGTTCAGTTACTTATCCTAAGGGATTTATAGAAGATGTGTTAGTAAAAGTTGATAAATTTATCTTTCCTGTTGATTTCATTATTTTAGATGTGGAGGAAGATAAAGAAATACCTATAATTTTAGGTAGACCATTTTTAGCTACTCGAAAAGCTATGATAGATGTTCAAAAGGGAGAATTACCTATGAGAGTTAACAATCAAGAAGTGACTTTTAACATTGCAAAATCTATGAAATACGTTGTTGTTGAAAGAGATGATGAATGTTTTTGCATGGAAATTAGTGAACATCTATTGCACAAACATTTTAAAGAACATTTTGAAGAGAAAGAACATTTTGAAGACAAAGATGAAGTTATTTTGGAAGAAATAGAAAATGAAGAATTAAATTACGTTCAGGAAAGATTTGAGATGCTGGATATTACAAGATATGCTGATAAGAATCTAGTTCTGTTAATTATAAAATCACATGAACTTGAGTTGAAAATATTGTCTAACCACTTGAAGTATGTATTTCTGCAAAACTCATCTACATTACCTGTTATTATATCTTCAGAGTTAAATGGTTTGCAAGAGCAAAAACTTCTGGATACATTAAAAGATATAAGAAAGCTTTTGGTTGGACCTTAACTGATATTAAAGAAATCAGTCCTTCAATCTGTATGCATAGAATTATATTGGATGAACAATATAAACCAAGAGTTGATCCACAAAGGAGATTAAACTCAATGATGAAAGAAGTAGTCAAGAATGAAATTTTGAAATGGTTGGACACTGAAATTATATATCTCAATGATGAAAGCAGTAGTCAAGAAGTAAATTTTGAAATGGTTGGACACTGAAATTATATATCCTATTTCAGATAGTGCTTGGGTAAGTCCAATTCATTGTGTTCCTAAGAAAGAAGGGGTGACTGCTGAAGCACAAGGGAATAATGAATTAATACCTATCAGATAAGTTACTAGGTGGTGTATTTGCATTGATTATACAAAATTAAACACTTCCACTAGGAAAGATCACTTCCCTTTACCATTCCTAGACCAAATATTGGATAGACTTGCTGGGCACAAATATTTTTGTTTTTTTAGATAGATATACAGATTACCATCAAATTCCTATTGCTCCTGAGGATCAAGAAAAGACAACATTTACTAGTCCTTTTGGAAATTTTACTTTTCGAAGAATGTCTTTTAGATTATATAATGCACCTGCAACATTCCAGAGATGTATGATGTCTGTATTTAGTAAGTTAATTGATGATGGATTAGAAGTGTTTATCGATGATTTCTCTATACTTAGAACATTATTTGACACATGCTTAAATTATCTTGAAAAAGTTTTGGAGTTATGCGAAAGTACTAATTTAGTTCTAAATTGGGAGAAATGTCAATTTATGGTTGCAGAAAAAATTGTGTTAGGGCATAAATTTCAAAAAATGGTATGGAAGCTGACCCTGCAAAAATTCAAGTTATATATGAATTAACACATCCTACTAATGTAAGAGGGGTTAGAAGTTTTCTTGGACAAGTTGGTTTTTACAGGCATTATATTAATGATTTTTAAAAAATTACTAAACCTTTATGCCAACTTTTAGAAAGGGATAAGAAATTTGAATAAACTGAAAACTGTTTAAATGTCTTTGAGTTATTAAAAGAAAAACTAATCATAGCCCCTATTATAGTTTCACATAACTGGGAGAAACCTTTCAAACTGATGTGTGATGCTAGTGATTATACTATTGAAGCTGTTCTTGGACAAAGGTATGAAAAGATTTTTAAGGTTATATACTACGATAGTAAAACTCTTAATGATTCTCAAATTAACTATATTGTTACTGAAAAAGAGTTATTGGCTATTGTGTATGCTTTTGAAAAATTTAGATCTTATTTAATTGGGACTAATTGTGTTGTGCATACTGATCACTCTGCTATTAAATATTTGATGCAAAAGAAGGATGTCAAACCAAGGTTAATTAGTGGTCACTCTGCTATTAAATATCTGATGCAAAAGAAGGATGCCAAACCAAGGTTAATTAGATGGAATTTGATGTAAGAATTTAATTTTGTGGTTATTGATAGAAAGGAAACTGATAATCAAATTGCTGATCATTTGTCAAGATTAGAATGTCATGAATTATCTGACACTGACAATGAAATTACCATATAGTTTCCCTGATGAACAACTTTATAATATTAATGAGTGGAAAATACCATGGTATGCTGATATTGTTAATTATATTGTAAGTGCTATTTTGCCACCTATGCTGGCATTGCAACAGCAAAGAAAATTCATTTATGATGTGAAAGCATATCTTTGGGATAAACCTAATTTATATAAACAATGTAAGGATCTTATTATGAGATGATGTGTACCTTATGAAAAAACTGAACTAATCATTCAGAAATGCTATGATTCTAAATTTGGAGGATATTTTGGGATTGATAAAACTGCTTATAAAATTTTACAAGCTGGATTCTATTGGCCTACTCTCATATTTTGGGATTGATAAAACTGCTTATAAAATTTTACAAGCTAGATTTTATTGGCCTACTATAATGTTTTAGATACATAAAAACTTGTGATCGATGTCAACGAGTAGGCAATATATCTAGAAGAAATACGATAAAACTGCTTATAAAATTTTATAAGCTGGATTTTATTGGCCTACTATATTTAGAGATGTTTGATAAAACTGCTTATAAAATTTTACAAGCTGGATTTTATTGGCCTACTATCTTTATGTTCTGTTTATAAAATTTTACAAGCTGGATTCTATTGGTCTACTCTCTTTAGAGATGTTTACAGATACACAGCTATATCTAAAAGAAAAGAAATGCCTCTCAATTTCATGTTAGAAGTTGAGATCTTTGATGATTGGGGATTAGATTTCATGGGATCATTTATTCCTTCATCTGGGAACTTATAAATATTAATTGTGGTAGATTATGTTTCAAAGTGGATTGGAGCACAAGCTTTACCTCGTTGTGATGCTAAAAGTGTTTCAAGATTTTTAATGAAAAATATTTCATTAGATGCAGAATGTCGAGAGTGATTATCACTGATGGAGGATCCCATTTTAAGAATAAATACATTTAGAGATTAGCAGAAAAGTTTAATGTTATTCATAGAATCTCTACTTCCTATCACCCTCAAACTAGTGGGTTAGCTGATGTTTCTAATAGAGAGATTAAATAAATACTTGAGAAGACTGTAAACCCTAGTAGAGTAGATTGGTCTGCTGGATTGGATATCGTATTATGGGCTCACAGGACTGCTTATAAAGCTCCTATTAGAAAAACTCCTTACAGGCTAATTTTTGGAAAGACATGTCACTTAACAGTAGAATTGGAACATAAAGCATATTGGGCGATTAAAGAATTCAATTATAATTTTAAAGATGCTGGAGAGAAAAGATTGTTACAAATGAATGAATTGGAAGAATTAAGAAATGAATCATATGATAACGACATAATTTATAAGGAGAAACTAAAGTTATGCCATGATTGGAAGATTAACTAGAAGAACTTTGAACCAGGACAAGAAGTTTTGCTTTACAATACTATGTTGAAGTTATTCCCTGGGAAATTGAAATCTCGTTGGTTAGGGCCATTTATTGTGACTCAACTTTATACTTATGAAGCTGTTGAAATTGAAGATCAAAAGACTGAGAATAGATTTAAAGAAAATGGAAACAGATTAAAGCCATATTTTGAGGGTAAAAGCCCAAATTTTAAAGAGGTTTTAATAGTCAGTCAACCTGAGTAATACTTAAATAAGTCAGGCTGACGACGTTAAACCAAGCGCTTTATGGGAAGCAACTCATAGTTATCTTTATTTTTATTGCGATTATAATGTTTTTATTTGAAATTATTGTTAGTTTGTGGTAGTATTGAACTCTACTACCCATTATTACCCTTGAATCATCATAAAAATTGGATTCATAAATAAAATTGGAATGCATTCGAACCAGAGCGAAATTTTGAATTTTTTTCCTTGGGCGCTGACGGCGGGTTTTTCCCGAGAGTCTAGGCAATTAATTCTAAAGGCTTTCCGACGGCGCCATCAACGCCGCCGACGGCGAGAACGGCGGGATGATGGTTTCCGGAGTTTGAAATGACTGTTTTTGGCAGTTTTAGGTGGGAGTTACTCCCTATAAACTTCCAAATTTGGTTCTTAAGTTCATATTACCCCAAAAATAAATTGAAACTCCACCAAATTCATCCCTATGGCGTCCAATTCCACTGAAAACCTTAGATTTTGAGTGTTTAATCGGAGAAAGTTCATTAGTTCCGAGGGGCAGCGAATCTTGGACAAAGTGCTGACAAAGAGGAGATTAATCAAAGAAAGAGGATTCGTGAATCGAGGATTGAACAATCCATCGACAACAATTGAAGAGATGATTGTGTGACGATGATGGGAAGTTTTGTACTACACTACAGCCGCCGTAGTTGTTCCTGTGGTGAAGGAGTTTTATGCTAATTAGCATGGAATCAACCAGGGAGTCCTCTATGTGCAAGGTAATGGATAAATTTTACTCCCACACAAATTAATGAGTTATATATGATCGAGAATGTTCATGTCTACCATTAT
Source organism: Phalaenopsis hybrid cultivar (assembly GCA_002079205.1). Lineage (NCBI taxonomy): Eukaryota > Viridiplantae > Streptophyta > Magnoliopsida > Asparagales > Orchidaceae > Phalaenopsis > Phalaenopsis hybrid cultivar. The sequence continues at coordinate 123,781 of JXCR01141610.1, forward strand.
TCCAACTTCATCCCGACAAGAAACCTAATGAATGAGATTTACCAATATTTGACGGACGAGACTGAAGACTGGGAAATGAGAGAAAACGGGTATGTTAGTTTTTCTGCGACACTTCTAAACCCCATTTCTAAACATTGACACTTCTTCATTTCTACAAAAATATTACCGACGATGAGGATCGGTAAAGTTACTAAGGAAAGTGCTATTCTGAATTACTACATCCAAATGGGACTGTCGATCAATATTGGATCGATAATTGTGAAGTTTATTTTGGGCCTGATCGTTCATAGATCATCTTATGGGCTTGGACCTCCTTCAATAATTTTCTTACTTTGCAGTCAGTTCCAAGTATCTTATGAGAATTGGGAAAAAGTACTTCTACCTTGGAAGCCTTTGGACCCAACCGAGAAGTTCCCAGCCAATGAAGATGAGAATGATATGACTATTATTGTAGATCAATCATCTCAGAATCCACTTCCTATTCATCCTTTAGTTCCGGAAAAGACACTAGTGATCCTACGCAGAATCAAGAAATCGGAGAAAGAGGTGCAAAATGTTATGAATGCAATTAACAATATCTCTAATTTTTTCGATCATCTAGACTGGAGGATGAAAGAGCATTTTGTTCACTCTGGACATATCGAAGGAATTTTGATACGATTGATGGGGAAGATGGGACTGATAGAATAGGAGTCTACTGAAGAATTCCCATACCGACCCTTCTATAACCTCTTCGTTCATGTTAAATCAATGGGTGATATCAGAGGAGAAACAAGCACAGAATCAGAAGAGTAGTAGATTTACTTTGCCACCTGTATGTCTAAGTGTGTGATTTGATTTGAACTTATGTGCTTAGGTCACTTTGTAAATTTTCTTTTAGATCTCATTATAATTGAGATTGAGCATAGGATGTTTGTTTTTAGCGTTTAGAGTGTTGTGGCTTGGATTGCGATGCTGAATTGATGTATTGAGATTGAGAAAATACCAAACTTATGTGTGTCATGTAACATGTACTGTAACTCTTGGAATTTATATATAATTGTAAGGTTTTGTGTTGTGAATGTTTATTTGGGTTAGTACATCATTTAATCACTTAAAATTTATGTCTAGAATGATTTAATGGATGTCATCAAGGCTTGAAATTGATCAAAATTGCAAAAATCTAGATTTGAACCAATTTTGAAAATCTCGCCGACGACACCATCGACGCCGCCGGCGGTGGATTTTTCCCGAGACTTAGGCTATTTAATTCAATAGATCTCACTGACAGCACTTAAGACCCCACCGACGGCGAGATCCTGAAAAAACACTTTTAACCGCGATTTTGACCAGTCAACCGCCACTATTCATCATCCCCTTCCTCTTAAAAAATGAAACTTTCAATCTAGGGCTTGAAGATCTTGGATTTGAGGAGATTTCAAAGCATTAAAACACCAGATTTTATCATCTCTCGGTAAGAGCTTCACTCCAACCTAAAAATATTTGATGTTCACCTTGAATCTCTTCCACATTGAGAAGATCCAAAAAAATTGAGAATGTGAAGAAATTATTTGGAAGAAATTCATGGAATTTAGATTTGAACTCATAGAGTCACTCTTGGAAGCCATTATTTGAGTATTTGAAGTGTATTTTGGAATTTTTTATAATTTTGATTCGATTGACATGGCTCCACGACAAAAGAGGCAACTTGAATTTGACGAGTCTCGCTTTGTCAATGTGAAGGCTCAGTCGAGATTTACTTTAATATTTGAAGGGAAGAAATGTATACAAGATTGTGTTTTTGAGAGTCCGGGAGGAGAAGTTGAACGAGTTATTAACAAACGGAGGTGGGAAAACTTCTGTTATACCACCAATAAGGCTGTTGTGAATATTGTGAAAGAATTTTATACCAATGCGTTCTATTAGAGTAAGGGGTTTTTCTGTTGAGTTTAGTGCTGCCTGCATTAACTCATTTTATGAAGTCCCAGACTCCTATAGCTGTAATTATGAAACCTCCAGTACAATGGAAGGCCCACTGAATTATGTCATCAACTTTCTCATTGATGGGAAAGGGACATGGAAGATAAAGCAATGAGAAAGGGTAAATTTTTCTGCTTCCATGTTGAATGCCACATCTAAAGCGTGGCATTATTTTATTTCCTCTACTCTGTTACCTACCTATCACCATAGTGAGGTAACAAGAGGTAGAGCTATTCTGAATTTCTGTATTCAGACTAATTAAACTATAAATGTGGGGAGAATTATTTATAAGAATTAATTGACCACGACAAAGAGTGAATCAAGTGGAGTTCTGGGACATCCTAGCCTCATTTATGCACTTTGCCAACTTTCTGGAGTTGAAGCTAGAGATGATGAAGAATGGGTTTACCCTATGAAACCCATTAGTAAAGCTAATTTAATGACGTATGAATCCCATGAAGCATGGAGATCTGGGAGTATGAGTAAAGAACCTTCTACTAGTAGAAATATCCCCTCTACTAGTTATGACCTTCCTTCCTCTAGTTTCCCTACCCTTCAAGATTTAATGAATGAGTTAACCTTGTAGCAGAAGAGTATAGAGCAAATAAATGAAAGAATTGAGGGATTAGAATGTAGACATGATTATGATAGTGAGTACCTACAGAAACATTCCGACTTTGAGATAGCTTACTACGAAACTCAGGCCCGACACTACAGAGGTGAGCCTGGGCATTCTGACTTTGAGAAGCTTACTACGAAGGTCAGGCCCGAGACTATAGAGGTGAGTCTGATGTTACTTTTCGTGAATGCCCCCATTATACTCAGTATCAGCCCAATCCACCTACTGACTAGGGAAACGAGGATATAGTATGGGATTTTGATATATTATAGTAATTTATGTACCTTTTTTTTGTAATTTTGTAATAGAGATAGATGTTTGTGTGTTTGTACTTTCATTTTTATTTTGTTGCAATTATTGGATAATTTTTAATTATTATTATAAATGTTTGTGGTAGTTGAAATTTGCATGTGTAGTTATAATAGATGTTGATTATTACTTTGTAAAATTGTAATGTGATGTGATTTTTATTTGCATTTTAATATATTTGTAATTGTTTTTTGTTAATTGTGGATGTGTTAGCGAAATATTGTGTTTTTATAATGTTTAATTTTGTACTTATTTCAAAATTTCATTACCCAACAATTTCTCTAATGGTTTATATGTACAAAAAGCTCCTAATATTATAGACCAGTTGAAGTTTAAATTTTAAGAAGGAACTGCAAAAATTTTGGAATGATGAAAATGCCTAAAGTACTGAGATATGATTTATATTTAGAATTTTCTTTCCACCTATATCATTCCATATTAAAAAATTTAAGTTTGGGTGAGGGAAGAAAAAGATTAACTATTAGATGTTTTCAATTTTAATATTTTCAAAAATTATTAATATAAGTTTTTGTAGTGAATTTAATTCAGATGACTATAATTTGTAGATATTTAAATATTATGGTAGATTTAAAGGAATATTTTTGTAAGGAAAATTAATTTTGTAGATTAAGATATTTAGTATAAGAGAATAAGACTATACTATAATTAACTATTTAAAGTAAAGAAAACTAAATTTGGAAATATTAAGAATCTTAGAAATTCATTTGAGAAGAAAAGATTGGGGCTCAATGATGTAAAAGCTATGAAATACTTATAAGGTAAAGGAATGCTTTGAGTTTCAAATTTAGTGAAAGAAAGGTGATGTTCAAAATCATTAGAGGCTATCCAGATATAGTAATCCTCACTTGAAAAAAAAAGAAAGGATTGACAACAATCCCTGAAAAGAAAAGAAAAGAAATATATATAGGATTGAAAGCAATCCAAATGAAAAAAAAAAGAAAATATATATATAAGTGAAAAGAAGCATGAGGAGATGTCTAATCAAAAATTGGCTTCACTTGGACCTACCTAAAGGGAAAACCTAAATACATTCCTGAACTTATATTTATAGAATATCATCTTTTAATAGTAATATTCTCATGAAGTTTCTATCATTTGAATATTTTAAGTGACTTGATATTACAACATCTATATCTTTTACTAGTAGAGTTCTCATGAAGTTCCTATCTTTTGAATATTCTAAGTGACTTAATTTTACTAGTAGTGTTCTCATGAAGTTCTTATCATTTGAATATTCTAAGTGACTTAATATTACAACATATAGTCATTCTTGGACTGGACCTACCTAAAGGGAAAACCTAAATACATTCCTGAACTTATATTTATGGATTAACATCTCTCGACCTACCTAAAGGGAAAACCTAAATACATTCCTGAACTTATATTTATGGATTAGATCTTTTCTAAAGGGAAAACCTAATTACATTCCTGAACTTATATTTATAGAATATCATCTTTTAATAGTAATATTCTCATGAAGTTTCTATCATTTGAATATTTTAAGTGACTTGATATTACAACATAAATACCATCTTTTACTAGTAATGTTCTCATGAAATTCCTATCATTTGAATATTCTAAGTGACTTGATATTACAATATATAGTCATTCTTGAAATGATAGAAAAGTAGAACTCTTAAACTTGATGACTAGATAATCTTGTGGCTATAGAGTTAATTTTATTACTTGAATCAGAACTCTTGAACTTGATGACTAGATAGCCTTGTACCTACAGAGTTAATTTAGTTACTTGAATTCTTTCTGAAAATCTCACTATGGTATTTACTTAAATCAAACTTATAGTATTACTAAATTAAAACTTTACTATAGTAGATCATAACTTTTTTGTAGTACTAAAATTACTTAACGACAAGTAATAGTTAAGTTTGGGAGATTTTGACCAAAGAAAAATATGTTGAGATTTTCATACCTATTTTATACTAATATTGATGATATTACACTTTAAAGAAGGGTATTTTTTATGTTTTGTTGCAGGTATGTTGAATTATGGTCATTGGAGCAAAAAGATGCAAAAAGGAGTGAATTTGGAGCAAAAAGGACCAAAATATGAAGATTTGAACTAGGGCACTGACGGCGCCGACGCCAGGTTTTTTCTGAGAGTCCAGAATCAAATGTTCTAAAAGGCCACCGATGGCGCCATCGAGGCCGCCGACGGCGAGAACCGTGGTTCTCCAAACAGGTGCATTGAATGTGGTCGATTTTTGAAGGGATGCTTAGGAAACTCTTGGAAAACTCTTCTACAACTTTAAGAGAAACATTTGAGCCAAAAAAAGATGAGCCCCGTGGTGGTGTCTGCTGAGTTTTTATTGTTTGTAGAGTGTAGAGAGTTTAATTTAGGGTTAGTATTGTGAGGAATTCTTCAAGAGATTGTACGAGTGGAGGGAAAGTGAGAGATTTCTTCCTCCTTGCCACTTCAAAGAAGAATTTTGTGTGCTGTAAAGAAAGGAAGAGATTCAGAGTATCTTCAACGAGTTTGCTTGTGGAGGATTTAGAGATAAGTTGTATTTACTTATTGAAGTTTGTATGACTTTGCGTTTATATATAAGTTCTAAGTTTTGTCGTATCTTCTCCATGAGTTCTGAGTAGTTTTCTCTGTCCTTGAGATTTTGTGAAATGGTGATTTAAATTAGTTGAGCCATGAGAATGTTAAAGAAGTTATGATGATCTTTTCACTTCGATCTTAATTTTCTTTCAATCTGGCCAATTGATTTGTTAAAATACGATCTTAATTTATTTTCAATCTGGCCAATTGATTTGTTAAAATATGTTGAGTTTTACAACTAAAGTGAAGATTACCAATCTGGCCAATTAATTTGTTAAAATATGTTGAGTTTTACAACTAAAGTGAAGATTACACAATCTGGTCAATTGATCTGTTAAAATATGTTGAGTTTTACAACTAAAGTGAAGATTACATCTCAAGAATTGGGAGGTCAAAGCCCTTAGAAATTGGGTGCAAATAAATAGGGAAATGAAATTATCGGGCATAGAATTGGAGATTTGGGGAGGTCAAAGCCCTTGGAAGTTGGGTGCAAATAAATAGGGAAATAATATTATCGGGCATTGGAGGTCAAAGCCCTTGGAAGTTGGGTGCAAATAAATAAGGAAATAAAATTATCGGGAGTAGAATTGGAGATTTTAGAGTGACAGACTAAAATCCCCAATTCGGTCTAGTGAAGATTACATCCAAGATTCAGGGAGGTCAAAGCCCTTGGAAGTTGGGTGCAAATAAATAGGGAAGGATTACATCCAAGATTCAGGGAGGTTAAAGCCCTTGGAAGTTGGGTGCAAATAAATAGGGAAATGTTACATCCAAGATTCAGGGAGGTCAAAGCCCTTAGAAATTGGGTGCAAATAAATAGGGAAATGAAATTATCGGGCATAGAATTGGAGATTTTGGAGGTCAAAGCCCTTGGAAGTTGGGTGCAAATAAATAAGGAAATAAAATTATCGGGAGTAGAATTGGAGATATTTGATTTGTTAAAATATGTTGAGTTTTACAACTAAAGTGAATATTACATCCAAGATTCAGGGATAAATTTGTTAAAATATGTTGAGTTTTACAACTAAAGTGAAGATTACATCCAAGATTCAGGGAGTAATTTGTTAAAATATGTTGAGTTTTACAACTAAAGTGAAGATTACATCCAAGATTTAGGGAGGTTAAGCCCTTGGAAGTTGGGTGCAAATAAATAGGGAAATAATATTATCGGGCATAGATTTGGAAACCTTGGAAGTTGGGTGCAAATAAATAGGAAAATAATATTATCGGGCGTAGAATTGGAGATTGCATTGGAAGTTGGGTGAAAATAAATAAGGAAATAATATTATCGGGCGTAGAATTGGAGATTTTAGAGTGACAGAAATTGGGTGCAAATAAATAGGGAAATGAAATTATCGGGCGTAGAATTGGAGATTTTAGAAAATGACAGACTAAAATCCCCAATTCGGTCAGTTGGGTGCAAATAAATATGGAAAAAAAATTATCGAGCGTAGAATTGGAGATTTTAGAGTGACAGACTAAAATCCCCAATTTGGTGCAAATAAATAGGGAAATAAAAATTATCGAGCGTAGAATTGGAGATTTTAGAGTGGAAAGCTAAAATCCTCAATTTGGTCCTATCATTTGGGTGTTGAAGTGTAGATGTTAGCCCTCAGGCAACTAAAATCTTCCAATTTGGTCCTATCGTTTGGGTACTGAAGTGTAGATGTTAGCCCTCAGGGGAGGGGAACGCAATTTGGTCCTATCATTTGGGTGCTGAAGTGTAAATGTTAGCCCTCATGTGAGGGGAACGTGGGATCAGGTGGACTAAAATCCCCAATTCGGTCCTATCGTTTGGGTTGAAGAATTGGAGATTTTAGAGTGACAGACTAAAATCCTTAATTCGGTCCTATCGTTTGGGTGCGCATAGAATTGGAGATTTTAGAGTGACAGACTAAATCCCTAATTCATCAGGTGGACTAAAATCCCCAATTCGGTCCTATCGTTTGGGTTGAAGAATTGGAGATTTTAGAGTGACAGACTAAAATCCTTAATTCGGTCCTATCGTTTGGGTGCAACTTGGTGATTGTAGAGTGACAAACTAAAATCCTTAATTCGGTCCTATCATTTGGGTGTTGAAGTGTAGATGTTAGAGGTCAAAGCCCTTGGAAGTTGGGTGCAAATAAATAGGGAAATAATATTATCGGGCATAAAGATCAAAGCCCTTGGAAGTTGGGTGCAAATAAATAGGGAAATATTATTATCGGGCATAGAATTGTAAAAGCCCTTGGAAGTTGGGTGCAAATAAATAAAGAAATAATATTATCGGGCGTAGAATTGGACCAAGCCCTTGGAAGTTGGGTGCAAATAAATAGAGAAATAATATTATCGGGCGTAGAATTGGAGCTCTTGGAAGTTGGGTGCAAATAAATAGGGAAATAATATTATCGGGCGTAGAATTGGAGATTTTCAAAGCCCTCGGAAGTTGGGTGCAAATAAATAGGGAAATAATATTATCGGGCGTAGAATTGGAGATTTTAGATTAGAAGTTGGGTGCAAATAAATAGGGAAATAAAATTATCAGGCGTAGAATTGGAGATTTTAGAGGAAAGTTGGGTGCAAATAAATAGGGAAATAAAATTATCGGGCGTAGAATTGGAGATTTTAGAGTGAAAAGTTGGGTGCAAATAAATATGGAAAAAAAATTATCGAGCGTAGAATTGGAGATTTTAGAGTGACAGACTAAAATCCCCAATTTGGTGCAAATAAATAGGGAAATAAAAATTATCGAGCGTAGAATTGGAGATTTTAGAGTGGAAAGCTAAAATCCTCAATTTGGTCCTATCATTTGGGTGTTGAAGTGTAGATGTTAGCCCTCAGGCAACTAAAATCTTCCAATTTGGTCCTATCGTTTGGGTACTGAAGTGTAGATGTTAGCCCTCAGGGGAGGGGAACGCAATTTGGTCCTATCATTTGGGTGCTGAAGTGTAAATGTTAGCCCTCATGTGAGGGGAACGTGGGATCAGGGCATAGAATTGGAGATTTTAGAGTGACAGACTAAAATCCTCAATTCGGTCCTATCGGTTGGGTCAATTTAGTCCTATCGTTTCTGTTGAAGTGTAGATGTTAGCCCTCAAGCAAGGGGAACGTGGGAGCTCTGAAGTGAGAGCCGGTAGACGTAGAATTGGAGATTTTAGAGTGACAGACTAAAATCCCCAATTCGGTCCTATCGTTTGGGTGCATAGAATTGGAGATTTTAGAGTGACAGACTAAATCCCTAATTCATCCTATCATTTGGGTGCTGAAGTGTAGATGTTAGCCCTCATGCAAGTGGAACATGGGAGCTCCGAAGTGAGAGCCGGTATCCTCCCAGCCTAGCCGCAGATTCAGTAACCAAGCATAGGATTAGTCAATGTTCTTTATGCCTGGACCAAAGAGTAAAGAATAGGTATGCTCTTATTTGGCACAATACAATTTGAACTAATTCGCTTTATCCATTCACTTTAATTTCTTGACAACGAGAAGGATGCTTTCTTATATATTGAACTTCACATTAGAAACTTTATTAGTATAATTAGTTAAATTAAGAGTTTGTTAAAATTACATATTTATTTCAATTTTCTATTAGTGATAAATTAAGTGATTTAAACCGTAATGTTGTGATTAAGTATCGATTTTCTAAATCCTAGTTCGTAGCCTCCAGTATGGGATCAATATCTAGGACTCCATTAGAGCCTTGTATTACTTGAGTGATACGTATACTTGCGTTGATAAGGGTGACTTTGCAATTATTGAATATTTATACACATTTTTATCAAATATATAACCATTGTTAAGTTTTTGGCGTCGTTGCCGGTGACTTAAATCTTCTAATAACAGTATCAAATTCTTATATTTTGTAAGCATATATAAAGTCACTGTGAGTGGCTTAGTAGGTAAGCTCGATCAGGAACTCACCCCATCGAAGATGGATAGTCAGGGGATACATTTTTTGTATGGCATTTTAGCGCAACAAATATTATGATATATGTATCAGATATGTTTAGTTTATGATATGTATTCAGCATGAAGACATTTTCAGATGTACTTTCGATGCGTTCAGCATAATGTGCCTTTTGATGCTTCGACCTATGTTCAATTTGTAATACTTGTTTGAAGCAGATTAATGAAATTTCTTTCAGAAGTTAGTCTATTTCTTAAATTGCCCTTTTGTACGATAGATCAAGAGCCCCAGAACATTGTGTTGGTTCACTGCTACAATAAACAAAGAACAAAACAATAAATCTTGATAATAATAAAAGTTCAAATAAAATACTCTTTATAAAAAAAATCAACCAACAAAAATTGAATTTTGAAAATATATTTTGATAAATAAATGTGATAAAAACAACCAAAAAAATAAATATGTTGAGTTGTTTCTCTAGATTTTGAGGTCTCTTACTCTTTGCTCGTGCAACACAACTATCTTGTCTGCACTAATTTTCTTCACATCCCCGCGGAATTTCACATTTTGCACAAAATCTCACAAAGTCTCACAATTTTTTCTTCGCCAATGTCAACCCTATCACATGCCACATATTTATGAATTCAACACCACAAATTATCTACACTACTTTCATGTTGCTTTTGGAATCGGTACCTAAATTCTGATTCCCTCATTTTGAGGTCGGTACCAAAATTCCGACTCTCTTTCTGGGATTGATACTTAAATTTGAATTCCCATTTTAGGATCAGCACATAATTTTGATTCTTATCTTTCGAGGTCATACCTAAATTTCGACTCTCTTTTTGAGATTGATACCTAAATTTCAATTCTCACCTCAAGGTCAGTACCTAAATTTCAATTCCCTCCCTTCGAGGTGCGTACCTAAATTTTGATTCTCTTTTTGGGATTAACACTTAAATTTCAATTCCTATTTTGGGATCAGTACCTAAATTCTGATTCCTAACTTTCGAGGTTGGTACCTAAATTTTGACTTTCTTTTTGAGATTGAAACCTAAATTTCAATTCTCATCTCCGGATCAATACCTAAATTCTGATTCCCTCCCTTCGAGGTTGGTACCTGAATTCTGATTCTTTTTTTAGGATTGATACTTAAATTTCAATTCTTACCTAAATTTTGATTTATATCTTTTGAGGTTGGTACCTAAATTATGATTCTCTTTCTGATATTGATACTTAAATTTCAATTCTCATCTCGGGGTCAGTACCTAAATTCTGATTCCCTCCCTTAGAGGTCGGTACCTAAATTTTGATTCTCTTTTTGGGATTGACACTTAAATTTTAATTTCCATTTTGAGGTCAGTACCTAAATTTGAATTCCCTCTTTTCGAGGTCGATACCTAAATTCCGACTCTCTTTCTGAGATTGATATCTAAATTTCAATTCTCATTTTGGGATCAGTACCTAAATTCTGATTCCCTTCTTTCAAGGTCAGTACCTAAATTTTGACTCTCTTTTCAGGATTGATACTTAAATTTCAATTACCATTTTGAGATCAATACCTAAATTCTGATTCCTATCTCTTGAGGTCGGTACCTAAATTTTGACTGTCTTTCTAAGATTTATACCTAAATTTCAATTCCCATTTCGGGATCAGTACCTAAATTCTGATTCACTCCTTTCAAGGTTGGTACCTAAATTCCAATTCTCTTTTTGGGATTGATACTTAAATTTCAATTCCCATTTCGGGATCAGTACCTAAATTTTGATTCCCTCCTTTTGGGATCAGTACCTAAATTCTTATTCCTATCTTTCAGGACCACTACGTAAATTCTGATTCCTATCTTTCGTGGTTGGTACCTAAATTTTGATTCTCTTTTTTAGATTAATACTTAAATTTCAATTCTCATTTTAGGGTCAATACCTAAAATCTGATTCCCTCCTTTCGATGTTGGTACCTAAATTTCAACTCTCTTTTCAAGTTTTATACTTAAATTTCAATTCCCATCCCAGGGTCAGTACCTAAATTATGAACCCCATCTTCCGATAATACTCAAATCAAAGTTAGAATTTTCTAGCAACGAATTGAAATTGAATCTTCATCATGACTTTCATAGTCATTTTTGGAATCCCTTTTCTTCCAATCCCCAATAAGAATTTTGAAACCTTGATTTTGATTGAATGTTCATTTGTTAACTCCCCAGCGGAAACAACTGGCACTCAATTCCAAACTCGTTCTAGGCCTGTTGACTTAATAGTTTTGGTTGGTTTTGTTGATCTTGTCAGTCAACACCAATACGCACGGTGTGCTTGCCCAGCACACCACACCTATTGAGGGTCCATTTGTTGACCTCACTTTTGGTTGAGGTTTAGTTTTCCCTCTTTAGTAGCCTAAGGTTTAAACATAGGATTTTCTTGTTGACTATTCCTAGAAAACTAAAAAAGGAACCCTCACATTTAGAAACTCTGAACTCTTTTGTGCTTAAATTGAAGTTACATATACTAGTCCTAACCTCTAGCACTTAGTAGGTGGGGCCATTATAGATGAAGCTCAAGGGGAGTCCTCATAGGACTACTTTGTTTTAAGGTTGACCCACCCTGGGTGTTGGTCTGGAGCTAGTTCACTCACTTGCACTCATTGCACCCACTTTCACTCACAACCCTAAAACCAACATTTGTTGACTTTGATCCCTTGATCTTTTGGGAAACTTATGTAGATGGTCCCCTAGACCCACTGGCCCTAAGCTAGGGTTTAGCTAAGACTAGTACATAGAGGACCCAAATGGGGATTTCATTGGCCCATAACTCATATAAAGTGGTTGGCACCCCAATTCTACCAAAATATCCAACTTGGCATTTTGTCCCCAAATCCACCCAAATTACCTAAATACCCTTGGAACCCTAAATTTGACAAAAATTCCCAAATTCATCCAAAATACCCAAAATTATTCAAAAATCATTTCAAACCATTTAAAACTACCCAAATTTTCCAAAATTATCAAAATACCCTAAAATTTGCCTAAATTACCAAAATACCCATGGTAGCCCATACTTTCCAAAAACCCTAAAAAATCATTTCAAATGTCCCCAAACAAATTTGGACCATTTAATTAAACCCAATTTGGCCAATTTGACCACTTGAACCAAAAACGCCCAAATTGTCTTTAAAGGCCCAATTTCTCTAAATTCACCTCACATAACCTTCAATTTGGCCCCAATCCTCCCAAATTTCAATTATAAACTCAAATTCATCTTTCATATAATCAATTCAAACCAAATCCAAGCTTAATTGCCTCATTCTTTGAGCTCAATTTTGATCCAAATTAAACCCCCAATTTTGACCTTATGACTTAATCTCATCTAATTGAACCATATGATCCACTCAATTGCCCCAATTTGAATCTTAAATTCTTCCTAACAATCCTACACATCAAATTGGACCTTCAATTGGCCTTGGTCAAGCCTCAATTTCACTCAATTTCAACCCACATTCAAAATCCCCAAATTTGCCCCAAATTGGCTATGTCTTCGAATTCCACCAAATTGAATGTCCTAACCCCAAAATTGACACCCAATTTATGTTGAAAAATCTTTATGACATTCCTTTAGACCATTTTGAACCATCAATTCTTGACCTAACCCAACCTTAGCCTAACATAAACCCAAGTCTAGCCAACACCCCCAAATTGACCAAATGCTGAAAATTCCCAAAATTGAACCTCCAAACCAATTCAAAATCACTCCAAATCTTTTCTAAACTCCTCATTACAATCATCTACACCAAATTGATCAATCAATTGGGCTCAATGTCATGGATAGCCTAAACCAAACCCAACTTCTAGTCATTTTAACCCAAATTGAACCCCTTCACCAAAATTTACTTAGTCATGCCAAAGTTACAAAATTCACCATAGTCACTTGTTGATCTCACTTTTGGTTAAGGTTTAGTTTTTCCTCTTTAGTAGCCTAAGGTCTAGCCATAGGACTTTCTTATTGCCTATTCTTAGAAAACTAGATCTGGAACCCTCACCACTAGAAATTTCAAACTCTTCTCTACTCAACTTGAAGTTCCACATATTGGTCGGTCTAGTTCTTCCTCTTTAGTAGCCTAGGGTCTAGCCATAGGACTTTCCTGTTGACTATTCCTAGCACATGGAACCCTCACCATTAGAAATTCTACACTCTTCTCTACTCAACTTGGAATTCCACATACAAAGCACCCTCACCACTAGAAATTCTACCATCTTCTTTACTTAACTTGAAGTTCCACATATTGATCAAACCCTAACCACTAGAAATTCCAAACTCTTCTCTACTCAAATTGAAGTTCCACATGTTGGTCTTCACCACTAGAAATTCCAAACTCTTCTCTACTCAACTTGAAATTCCACATGTTGGTCTCAACCTCTAAGGTCTAGCCATAGGACTTTCCTGTTGACTATTCCTAGAAAACTAGAAAAGGAACCCTCACCAAGGTCTAGCCATAGGACTTTCTTATTGACTATTCTTAGAAAACTAGACAAGGAACCCTCACCATTCCCAAACTCTTCTCTACTCAACTTGAAGTTCCACATATTGGTCCTAACCTCTACCACTTAGTAGGATACCATCTCCTTTACTCAACTTGAAGTTTCACCTATTGGTCCTAACCTCTAAACACTTAGTAGGTGGGGTCACTATAAGGAAAACTCAAGATGAGTCACCCTTAAGACTGCTGGACCTTAAGATTGACCCTGGGTGTTGGTCTGGAGCTAAGGCACTCACTACACTCACTACACTCATCTACACTCACAATCACTCACAACCCTAAACACAAATTTCTAGCCTATGTCCCTTGATCTTTTTGGGATACCATGTAGATGGTCCCCTAAACCTACCAGCCCTAGGGTTATGGTTTGGCTAAGATCACTATGTATAGGACCAGAAATGGGGTTTCCATTGGTCCATGTGTCGGCACTATTTTTGGTGTGGGGTTTGCCCGTAAGAAGCTGTCGGTCATCGGAAT
>JXCR01141612.1:4213-15726 GCA_002079205.1 Phalaenopsis hybrid cultivar
CATGTGGTAGTTGAAAGAAATAAAATTGGGAATATTTGGGATTTATTGGAATTTTCTGAGAATTTTAGAATTTTTGGGATTTTGGGTTAAAGGAGGGTCCCAAGGACATTTAGGTAATTTGAGGTGTGTCTGGGGCAAAAGACCTAAGATGAGCATTTCAAGTAGAATTGGATAGATATCCATTCTAAATGAACCATAGATCAATGAAATCCTCATTTTGGGTTCTTATGTATTGGTCTTAGCCAGGGTATTGTGGGGGTATTGTGTACCTTAACTCCAAACCAACACCCAGGGTCAATCCTAAGGCCAAGTAGTCCTATAGGAACTCTTCTTGAGTTTTCTCATAATGATCTTACCTACTAATTGTAAGAGGTTAGGATCAATATGTGGAACTTCAAGTTGAGTAACAAGAAGAGTTTTAAGTTTCTAATGGTGATGGTACCTTTTCTAGTTTTCTAAGACTACTCAATAGGAAAGTCCTATGGCTAGACCTAGGCTACTAAAGAAGTTTCTAGACCTCAACCAAAAGTGAGGTAAACATAGCCCTCAGGTGAGGGGAACATGAGAGCTCCAAAGTGAGAGTCGGTATCCTCCCAGCCTAGCCACATATTCAGTAAACAAGCGTAGGATTAGTCAATGTTCTTTATGCCTGGACCAAAGGGTAAAAAATATGTATGCTCCTATTTGGCACAATATAAATTGAACTAATTCATTTTATCCATTCACTATAATTCTTGACAAGGAGAAGGATACTTTCTTATATATTGAATATCACAATTAAACCCTCCTTAGTATCATTAGTTATTTATTAGTTATTAAAATTATTTATTTATTTCAATTGCCTATTAGTGACAGATAAACAAATTGAACTTTTTTGTTGTGATTAAAGTATTGCTTTTATAAAATATTAGTCTGTAATTCTAAA
The DNA here is from genome assembly GCA_002079205.1 of Phalaenopsis hybrid cultivar. Classification (NCBI taxonomy): domain Eukaryota; kingdom Viridiplantae; phylum Streptophyta; class Magnoliopsida; order Asparagales; family Orchidaceae; genus Phalaenopsis; species Phalaenopsis hybrid cultivar. Next base: position 5,139 of record JXCR01141612.1, read on the forward strand.
CTACTCCCTATGAGATCGATATCTAGGACTTCATTAGAGCCCTATATTACTTGAGCGATACGTATACTTGCGTTGTAAGTGTGACTTTATAACTCTATTAGAGCCCTATATTACTTGAGTGATACGTATACTTGCGTTGATAAGTGTGACTTTACAATTATTGAATATTTTTATACATACATCTTTATCGACTCTATAACTGCTATTAAGTTTTTGGTGCAGTTGCTGAATTATATACATCCATCTTTATCGAATCCATAACTGTAATTAAGTTTTGGTACAGTTGCTGAGGAATTAAATCTTTTAGCAGCAGTATTAAATCTGTCCATATTTATCTTATATTTTAAGCATATATAAAGTCGCTGTGAAGTTTTTGGCGCCGTTTCATCCATATTTATCTTATATTTTAAGCATATAAAAAGTCACTGTCAAGTTTTTGGCGCCGTTGTCAGGGAGTGATTGAGTGAGTAAATCTTTATCGAATCTATAACTGTTATTAAGTTTTGGTGCAGTTGCTGAGGAATTAAATCTGATCGATACGTATACTTGCGTTGATAAGTGTGACTTTACAATTATTGAATATTTATTACGTCCATCTATACGTATACTTGCGTTGATAAGTGTGACTTTACAATTATTGAATATTTATTACGTCCATATTGCGATATGTATACTTGCGTTGATAAGTGTGACTTTACAATTATTGAATATTTATTATGTCCATATTTATCGTATACTTGCATTGATAAGTGTGACTTTACCATTATTGAATATTTTATATATACATCTTTATCCGTATACTTGCATTGATAAGTGTGACTTTACCATTATTGAATATTTTATATATACATCTTTATCGAATCTATAATTGTTATTAAGTTTTTGGTGCAGTTGCTGAGGAATTAAATCTTTTAGCAGCATTATATTTTAAGCATATATAAAGTCGCCGGTCAAGTTTTTGGCGTCGTTGCTGGGGAATTAAATCTTCTAGTAGTGCTGTCGAATTCTTGTAATTGTTGGTTTATAAAAAAAGTCACTGTCAAGCTTTTGGCGCCGTTGCCGGAGAATTAAATCTTTTAGTGGCGCTGTCAAATTCTTGTATTTGTTGGTTTATAAAAAAGTCGTTGTCACGTACCTGGGCCTCTGCTACGCCTGCATGAGTAGTGTCATAAAACATAATATATTTGCAGGGAATTTAAATAATTTGCAAGAGAGAAAATGGAAGCGTCTGACATGAGAAAAAGTTGGAAAAATTAGTCATAGCGAGACACGAGTAAGAGAAAACCTGTAGTCACATATGGAAGGTCAGAACTGGGTGTAAGACATGGGTAAAGGTGAGGGCTCAGAGCTAGATTATGTGCTTCCTGACCTTAAGTAAGAGCTACCAACCTGATATTCTACATAGGGCAGACCTAAACTCGTTCCAAGTGATTAACCACAAAACTTTGCAAATTTTCATTTTTAAATTTAAATTTCAAGCATATGAAATTTACTTCATCATGTGAAAGAGATTTTTGCTAAAAATATTTTGTAGAGTAGCACAGTCCACATGTTAATCAATCTAATCGAACTAGAATTACAAGCAACGTAAGAGTATTGGGGGTAATTATCTTCTTAAAAATCTGTGAATAGTACTATCGATCCTTATCCTCTCCTTTTTATTAAATTTCCTTGAGGTAGGAGATACTATTCTAAAATCTCACATCATATCCCATATTTTAACACACATTAGCATTATCGTCATTGCCCAAGCCACCTAAACCTAAATCTTACACAATCTCGATGATCCATATGTGGCAAAAACAAATATCCCCAATTGCTCACAAGGATTTAAATATCATAGAGAAGACATAAATCCTTGAGTGTTGGGTCATTTAGTATAAGATAAGTAGTGTAGGGTATTTTTATTAATTTAGATGAATTTGCGGATCCCGCAACACAACATGGTTGGTCCCTAAAGTTTTAATGGTTGATTTTCTAAACAAAGTATAATAAATTCAATTGTCCTTCAAAATGTCCAAAAAGATCATGAAAGTTTTTGGGGCATAACCCTAAACAACTCTTAGAACACTTTGAAACGTTTTGAGTTCATTTGAACTTATTACATTGTTCCACTAACCATCCGAAGTTAAGTTAAGTTTTAGTGGATTACACTACCCTATCGCTTGAACCTCAATATTTCTACTGTCTCAGGAGTGGGGTATTTAAAAATTCACTTAATATTTTATTTAAAACTTATGTGAGTAAGTTCCCCGAAGGACAAACTCAAAATCATTAAGGATTTTATATTACACATAAAATCGGGCTTGTAGTGTTTAGAAATACCCATTGATTAATCATGTTCCTTTTTTTTTAAACCACATTAAACAACTTTAAATATCAAGCCTAGCTTACTACCATGCCCTTAAATCCAATCTTGGGGTAAATTTGCAATAATCAAAATGTTAAATGAAATGAAATTCAGTTTTCATTAAAGGATCATGCTATCATCTAATCACCAACTAGGGGGCTTCAAATAAGTGAACTACTATCTTCCTAGCTTAAGCCCACTACCTTAGTATCATCCAACTGAATTAACCTTCAAGTCATAAAAATTTATAAAATTACAATTTTACCCTTATTATGAAAATGTGGCAAATTGGTTTCTACCTTCTAGCCCATCGTATTTCAAACATACAAAAGGGTTTTTAATGATCAAAATATACCCATTTACCCTTTCATTAACTTAAAATTTAATTAGGGTATCAAAATCTCAAAATTACCATTTTGCCCCTAGGGCTCTCCACTTCATAACTCATCAAATGTAACTCAATTGACTATGAAATTTTTATGATACCCCACTCATGGGTCAATTAAAATATCAGAGTAAAATTGTGATTTTTCTAATTTTTATTTTATTTATATAATGATTTTAGATCAAAAATAAGATTTTCAATATTAATTTTTTTAATTAATCAAAGTTAAATTTTGTTCATAGAAAAAATTATTGAAGGTTCACCTGGATCAGAGGACCACTAGGACAAAATTTCATGATTTTTCAAATTATATTTTAATTATTATAAATATTTATTAATTTTAGTGATTAATTAAATAGAAAATGTAAATTGACTTTAAAAATTACTNAGATCAGAGGACCACTTGGACAAAATTTCATGATTTTTCAAATTATATTATAATTATTATAAATATTTATTAATTTTAGTGATTAATTAAATAGAAAATGTAAATTGACTTTAAAAATTACTGTTTACATTTTTATTAAAATTATTTTTACATTTCTATTTTTATTTTTAAGATTTTTATTTTATTTATTATGATATTTTAATAGAAAATTAAGAAAAATACATTTTTTGCATTTAAAAATACATAAGTAAATTAAAAAAAAATAGAGAAAATATTTTAAAGGGTCCCAAGTGATTAGGGAATTATTATGAACACTTTTGGCAATTTCATATTTTGTAATTTTTAATTATTTTGACCTAGTTTTAATTCAAAAAGTAGCTCAAAAATGAATTATTTAATTTAAAATAAATTTTATTTCTCCTAAGTTCCCCTGATCACAAGGAACTCAGAAAATCACTTTTCATAATTTTTCTAATTATATTTAATTTATTATTATTATTTGAATGCAAAATTTGCATTTAATTTAAAAAATCAACTCTATTATTAAATATAGCTCAAATGTACATCAAATTTTAACAGAATATTCTAGTGACTCATATTTATAGTGTGGAATCAATTTTGTTAAATTTTAAATATTATTTTATTTATTTAAATTTTTATAAATTTTAGACACTTAATTAGCTAGAAAATTATGACAATCAGGAAAATACATTCTATATTTTTCCTGGAGTCCTCTGACCACAGGGAACCTACGAAAAAAAGTCTCACATTTTCTGATAAATATTTTAATTTATATAATTATTTTAAGAAAAATCGACAACTACGCTTGAAAATTATGATTTCAAAGCTAGAGATTCTCTCTAACCTTGGAAAATCAGAGAACATCCCTATTGACATGATGAATCAACTCCTAAAGTTTCAAGCCATAGTGATTAACATTTATTTAATGAGAATTAAAATAGTCTATAGGGTATTTAATTAATTAAAAATTAGAGACATGTTAAATAATTTTTATTTTTATTCCACATTATTCTCCTCTGTTCACTGAGCAAGAGGATACCACATAAATTATTTTCACTATTGAAACAATTAATCAACTTAATCGTGCAAAGAGAAAATTTGATCTCATTTTATTCTAAGTATCTCTTATATAGCTTAAATAACCAAAGGCTACAGAATCTCTTATTAAAATCATGTTGATCAGCATACTAGCAGCCTGAAAAAATCTAAGTTATACCATAATGATCGTGGTTGAAATGTCAATTCATAATAATTTGGATTAACATTTAAAAATATATTATATTTAATAATCATTTATTTAGCCTTTTTTGAACCAATTTGATATTCAATAGGATGAAGGCAGACATTCTATAAATAAATTTATTAATAAAATTTTATGAAAATTTTATGAAAATATTGTTTATTTAAATGTATTTTTTATTTATTTTCTTTTCAATAGAAAACTTCCTTCATTCTAAAAGCTTGTTCTAAGAAATTACAAATAGGACACCAAGGTCACCTCCTAACATAAGGTAGACTACGGTTATCCCCATTCAAAAGAATTAGCTGAAGAGGTGGGGGTACTGATTAACATCAATCAAGTAAACAGTGGCTCCATTCTTTGCAAGTTAATCAATGCCTCTATGTGCTTCCCTATGGATATGGGTTCAAACCATCGAGACATGTTGAAGTAGCGTAACCATTTTGTTCTTGATGAAAAAAATAGACCATGGAGCAGCAGATAAACTATTGAACACCTCCATCAAGTAAAGGGAATCCATTTCACAAATACTAAACTTCCACTCATCTTAGTAGCAATCTTCAATACAAACAAAATGACCCAAGCTTTAGCTACAAAAAATAAACACCTCACAAGGAGATTGAATGTAAAGTAGACACTTACCACCATCATGATCTTTGATTATCCTCCCAGCACCAACCATATTTTTTTATAACTGCAGGAGGCTACTTAGTTTCTTCCCAATCACATCCTATAATTTTAGTTCTTAGAGGCTTTAACAAATACTTGCACAGTTTGTAGCACTGTGTCAAGAGCATAGAAAAACTCTGGTTTTTGTTTCCCATATAAAATAATCTTAGTTACAAAAGCAAGTATGTTTTGTATTACAACCATGGTCTCCCAAAAAAAAAGTTATCATGCTTTGCATCATTTCTAGCCAGCCAAATAAACCACATCAGTATAAAAGGCAACATACTCAGCAAATGATCACCATGTAGAGAATTTTCCATTCAAATTTGTGTACAGTGATCCAAATCTTAGAAACCACCTACCGGACAAGTAATGCTGAAGAGCTACCCCACCAATTGCTAAATTCATAGAGTATAGCTACAAGAGAAGAATAGTTAAAATTTTCCTTTTCTCATTTACATATGCAGCACATTGAAGGAAATTTCAAACCTTTAAGCTTCAATATGTCATCAATGTCATCAATTGGCAGGAACTTGCAGAACAGTCTACAAGAGAAAAAAGCCATAGAGGGGAATAGACAACCCTTCCAAATCAGCCTACCCCAATGGACCTCTGACAACTTGAACTACTTCTTAGAAAGAATATGAGAAATAAATTAGTCTAAGCTTCCTTGATTGTAACCTTATCCTTCTGATAGTGATTATAGGAATAGTTAAAATTGACTCAGCGAGATGACCAAGTATCAGATCATACAGGTTTTGTTTACTCCATAAATCTCCATCCCACAAATATTTAACTAAAAGCTGTTGGTTATCAGGAGTACCAGTAAACAACTGAGCAAGAGGTTTTACCAAACAATAGTTGTCCCACCAAAAGCTAACAAGGCCTTCACCTAAGTTCCAAACAAACATATCTTCAACATTGTGCCTGGCTTTCAACATCCCTTTTCAAACAACATAATCATCATTTTTAGGAGCTATCAAGGTAGGATGCTTCATGAAAGAAAATTTCTCCTTCAATAAATTATCCCAAAGTGACTTTTAAAGATCTAAAATTGATCCACAATTTCATATACTTGATACGACAAAGGTTATTAGGACTTGGACGCCCATCCCTCTAGCCTCCATAGGCTTACAGAGTTTTTTCTAGTTAGCCCAATGTATGCTTTTTGAGTTTCGTAACCATAAGAACAAGTTGAGAATTTTTTCTAACTAAATTGGTATCTTTCTCTTCATCTTCAACACTTGTAATGTATATAATGATATAGAATTTAGGATGCTTTTAATGAGTGTAATTTTACCACCAAAGGATAAGGAGTTGGTCCAACAATTAATTTGGTCTCTGATTTTGTCCATGACTTCCTAAAACGATTTTACTTTTTTGTACCCTTCATAAGTTTGATTTCTAGATAGTGTATTGGAAGCCTAATGTGTATGAATCCCGTGTAATCAAATATCCAATTCTTGAACATCAGAGAGATTTTCTTCCCCAAAAAGAAATTACATTTGGTCTTATTAAACTCCATCCCTCAATAAATTTTGAAAGCCTTCAGAGTGTCCCAAATTTTCTTAATGGACTGCTTACTAGCAGTTGTAAGAAGTACCACATCATCAACATAAGCAAGGTGGGAGATTAATGATTTAATCTTATTAGTGTAAGGTGAATGTAGCTGCAAATTATTGACAGTTCTAGATTGGTATTAAATTGCAAAGATGAAAATAGTTGGTGATAATGGAGCACCCTTTTTAATTCCCTTTGAGTCTTAAAGTAACCACAATAAAAATGATTGATCAAAACAATGTAGTAGTTGCTGTTTAGTCACCTCCAGATGAGGTTACATATATCCTCTCTGAACCCACTTGCTATAACACAATAATAAAAAAATTTTAGTCAATTGTATCATATGCCTTATTAAAATCAAGCTTGATAATCATATTGTCCCGATACATTTCTTGTCTAAATCAATAATCATCTCTTGGCAGTGTAATTTCTATTAAATTCCTCCCTTTAGTGTTAGCTGACTGATTAGTGGTATTTTATTGAGGGTGATGAGGCTGCAGTCTAGTTACCATAATCCTGCTCATAACCTTAGACATTACAAAAGTTAGGCTTGCAGGTCTAAATTGATTCCAACTCTCCTTCTCATGCGTCTTGGTGATAACTGTGATTGTGGAATTAAGAAAGAACTTGCGTGGATCTTCCTCAAGGAAAAAGTCTTAAACAACTATAATTACAAGACCTTTAAAAATATGCCAACATTTTTGTAGAATTTAGCTGTGAACCCATCATATCCAGCAAAATTGTTACTATCAATAGAGTTCACAACATTCCACACCTCTAATTCATCAATAATTACTATCCAGGACAGGCCCTCATCACAATTTCTATAGTTATCAAATAGAGACAAATCAATGGCAAGATGGACTAAGCACTGACTAAAAAGGCACTGTTTAAAGTACTTCATACCACTCTGTTTGATATCAAGTTTTTGTTCAATACCCCTATCATCTTTAATAGTCAAGATAGCCTTTCTAATTCTTCTAGCCCTAATTAAAGCATTATAGTATTTTTTTGTTTCTATCCATATCATTATAATTGATGGCAACAACCTTTAATAAGAGATAGAGCACTGGGGCCCTATGCCCCCACTGACTCAACCGAGTTAGAAGTTTAATATTTTTATTTAAATATTATTTTCTATTTGAACACTGCACTATATTGAAAGTCCCAAACTAATAGAGAATTGCAAACCAAACTAGCAAAGTTGCTACAAATTTTATCATTCATCATCTGACAGACTTTTGTTAATGAAAAATGAAGCATTCATCATCATTTTAAATTGTTGACTTTAAAATTGTTCTAGTGTTTCACTTGTTTTTCCTTCACTTAAGAAGTTAAGTGTAGTTGAAAGCTTGTGCTTTGTTAGAAGTGGGTAAGAAATAATGATAATCTACCTCTTAAGGGATTGAAGTGAATTTTGAAATATCATCATGTAATTTTCTTCCTGTTTTATCGAGCATGGGTTGTTGTTTTATAGGTTTTGAATAGTTCATTTAATGTTTTTGTAAATGTTGACCTCACTTTTGGTTGAGGTTTAGTTTTCCCTCTTTAGTTTCCTAAGGTCTAGCTATAGAACTTTCTTGTTGAATATTCTTAGAAAATTAGAAATGAAACCCTCACCATTAGAAATTCTAAACTCCTCCTTGATCAACATGAAGTTTCACATATTGGTCCTAACCTCTAGCATTTAATAGGTCGAGTCAGCATGAGGGAGCTCAAGATGAGCCCCCATAGGACTGTTTGACCTTAGGGTTAGCGTTGGGTGTTGATCTGAAGCTAGTTCACTCACCTACACTCACTCTCACCCACAATCACTCACAACCCTAAACCCAAATTTGTTGCCTTTGATCTCTTGATTCTTTTGAGAGACCCATGTAGATGGTCCCCTAAACCCACTAGCCCTAGGCTAGGGTTTAGCTAAGACCAGTACATAGAGGACCCGAATGGGGATTCCATTGGTCCATAGTTCACATATGGTGGTTGGCTTCCCAATTCTACCAAAAATACCCAACTTGGTATTTTGCCCCTAAATCCACCCAAATTACCTAAATACCCTTAAAATCTTAAATTTGGCCAAAAATTCCCAAATTCACTCAAAATACCAAAATTTATTCAAAAATCATTCCAAACCATTTCAAAATACCCAAATTATCCAAAATCACCCAAAAATTCCAAATTACCAAAATACCCCCAAAAATTGCCAAAATTACAAAATACCCTTGGCACCCCAAACTTTCCCAATACCTCCAAAATCACTTCAAATGTCTCCAAAAATAATTTGAGCCCTTCAATTTAACCCAATTTGGCTAATTTGACCATTTTGACCAAAACCCCCCAAATTACCTTTAAAGACCCAATTTCCCTAAATTTACCTTCAATGTTCACCAATTTGGTCCCAATTTCCATCAATTTCAATTCTAAAATCAAATTAACCTTCATATGACCAATATAAATCAAATCCAAGCCTAATTGGCCTATGCTTTGAGCTCAATCTTGATCTAAGTCAACCCCCAATTTTGGCCCTATGACTGAATCTCACCAAATTGAACCCCATAGCCTACTTAATTTGCCACAATTTGGATCCTAAATCTTATATAACACTCCTAACAACCAAAAGTAACCTTAATTTGGCCTTGGTGAAGCCTCAAATTCATTTGATTTCAACCTAAGTCCAAAAATCCTTAAATTTGCCCCAAATTGTTTGTCTCTAAATTCCACCAAATTGAATCCCTTAACCCAAAAATTGGCACACAATTTATGTTGAAAACTCTTAATGAAATTCATATACACCATTTTAAACAATCAATTTGAATCTCACCCAACCTTAGCCCTACCTAGACCTAAGTCTAGTCCAACATGCCCAAATTGACCAAAATCCCAAAATCCTTCAAATTGAGCTTCCAATTGGACTCAAAATCATTTCAATACTTCACCAAAAATATTCATGACCACCATACATACAATATTGATCAATCAATTGGGTTAAAATTCATGGCTAGTCTAACCCAAACCCAACTCTTAGCCATTTGGACCCAAATTGGACCCATGCACCAAAATTAACTTAGCCATCTCAAAGCCACCAAATTGATGACTCTACAGCCACTAAGTACACTCTATTGACCAGGCTAGACCCCCTTGGACCAGCCATGGTAAGATTTGGATCATTGGATTACTAAAATAAGGGATTTATGCCCATTTATGGGCCTTAACCAAAAATCTCCGCCATCATCACTTGTCATTGAGGGTTAACCATAATTAACCCTCCCACTGGCTTACTTGACCTCCTGACCACCTCCCTTGGCCCTGCTGGCCAGTCTAGTGGCTGGAAAACACCAAAATCAAGAGCCCCAAACCAAAATTTAAACCCAAACTCACCCATATGAGCTGACCAATTCCAATTGGCTTTAATACTTCAAAACCCTCCACCGAAGCACCATTTTGAACCCCTCAATTGACCATGACAGCCACCCTAGGCCATTTTATTTAAACCTCACCTCCACGACAAAAAAAAGGGGAGCTAAAATTTTCTTAAGGAAACTCTGCCAAATTTCTCTTAGAGACTCCCTAAGACCTCCTCAGTTCAAGCCCACCATTTTCCCCCACTGATCCTTACTGTGGAAGCTCAAATTTCTGCTGAAATTAAGACAGAACTTTCTACAGCTCCACATCTCACCAAAATCCAATTACTTGTGCACACACCATCCCCACAGTGAGAGAAGTTGATTCCCCACAAAAGCTCCCTCTGAAATAGCCTCTAACTTAGCTCTGGACCAACACCTGAAAACCACCTTGATCGAATTCATACCTAGACTATTCACCAAGGTTTGGGACTTCATCCAGAGGTTTGTTGGGACCAATCAAAGCTACCACAACCATCTGATTGAGGGCTCCCCTCTCAGACAAAGGTATTGAACCCTAACCCTAATTTGAGCTTATTTTTACTCTTCATACGTATTTACTATATCTTTATAGATA
>JXCR01141613.1:0-53946 GCA_002079205.1 Phalaenopsis hybrid cultivar
CAAAGGCCTAAAGATAAGGTGAGGATTTACGTTGCATAAGCAAGCAACCTTGAAGTCCTATGTCTTTGTTGTTTATATTTAAGGAAGGAAGATTGGCTTAGTTGGGGAAGATATGTTTTGCTATTGAAGATGACCCTTCTGCCCACCATGCTAGCTCCAAGCTCCCTACCGTGATGATTTTGAGTTTTCATACAGGGTGGTGAAAGTACAAGAAAGACGACATTGAAAACTCTAAAAGCGTACCTGGCGAGTCTTCTCGTTCTACCACCTGAAACTCAAAAGGCTTGTTAAGGCAGTTTATATGAAACAGGGAAGCAAAATATTGATGACCTATCTAACCCTAGGTCATATCTTGGTTGATCCTTAGTATTTTAATTAAGGATGATGTTGCTAAGAAAAACATATTAAGTTTAGTAGATTTCTGAGGTATCCAACAGATCTAGAGAAAGAAGCAGGTCTATGCTACTCTCTCGCTGCCTGGTGAAAAATCCAGAATTCTTTTAAACCTATTATGTTGCTTAATAATTCATCTTGTAAATACCCTTAGCACTCAAGAGCAGTAATGTCTCAATTATCCCTAAGAGTAAGGTAATTATCATCTGTAATTTAATTTTGAAGATTTTATGCGTGAAGACCCTTAAAGAGGCAAGTTAGTGTTATTGGAACACTTAGCCAAAGTTTGGTCCTAGTTGGGCTTCTAGTGTTTGAAATACATCTTAAATTTAAATGATATTTATGGTTCTAATCCTCATTTAAATGAAGCTTGATTTAGCCTAAGCACTACTAAGCCCTTAAGACCTAGGTGAGTGTCTTAATTAGTTTTGAAAAGGTTTTGAAAAGGTTAAGCTTTAGGTGATAATGATTCATTATTTGAATTTCATTTGAACATCAAATAGAGGTATTAAATTTATTAATTATTGATTTCAAATGTCATAACCCTAAGTCCTGGGTTCATTTTATTTTAATAAACTTCCAAATTTTAATAATTTAGAAATTCATTAACTTATCTTTTCAATTAAGAAAGTGAAGTTGGTTTATACCAATTAACCCCTTATGTTCCCTCCTTGATTTAAGCCTTAATTAAGGCTGAATTTCCAAAATTACACATTTGCCCCTAAGGCTCTAACACTTCATAATTTGTCAAATTAAATCCAGATGACTTTGAAATTTTTATCCTACCTCATTCATGGGTAAGTTAAGACATCAAAGGATAAAATGTGATTTTTGAAAATTTAATTTAATTTATATAATTATTTTGATTCAAAAAGAGGATTTTTAGAAGAAAATTCCTAACTTGACCAAGGTAGATCCTAATCCCTTGAAATTTTTACTAGAGGTAAAACTAGTCCAAAGATTCCATTGGACCAAATATCATGATTTTTTTAATTTTATTTAAATTTTAAGAATTAATTTAAGGTATGGGGTATTTATTAAATATAAAATATTTTAAATGGGTAAAATTATGTTTTGTAGTTTTGAAAAATGTTCCTATGGTCAGAGAACCCAAAGGAGAAAATATTATATTTTTTTTTCATTTTATTTGATTTATTGGGATTGTTCTTAGTGAAAACCCAATTTTAGCCTTTAAAATTTATTTTTAAGCTTTGAAATTCAGTATCTTTCTTTAGAAAACCAGGAAAAATATTATAATTACTCCTAAATTCTTAGAAAACAATTTAGAGCATTTCCATGAATTTTATTATTTTTTTTATTTTTATGAATTTTTAATTGTTTAAATATTTAAAATAGGTTAAAAATCAAATTTTTTTTTTGAACTCCATTTTATTTTTGTAAAATACCCCTAATCACAAAGAACTCAAAAAACCAATTTTCATAATTTTCCAAGTTGTATTTTAATTATTAAAAATCATTTTAGTGCCAAAAATATTATTTACCTTTAAAAATCAACTTAAGTACCATATGAACTCAAAATACTTTGAAATTTTTATGGTGAGTTCTCTGGATCATAAACAATAATGAAGATTAACAATCAAGTCATTTTGTTCTTTGTATTTTTCAAAATTAATTATCTTAGTGATTTAGGGTTTGTAAAGATTATGTGTATTTTGAATGATTTGGCTCATGAGAAATTTTCCTAAAAGGCTCTATGGTCATCATAAACCTTTCATAATTTTATTGCATTTTTCTAAGAAACATGCAAATTTCCATGATTATTTTAAGTAAACAATGCACATAAACTTGAAAGATATGATTCTCTGTCTAGGGACTTCCTTTGAGTTTGAAAAATCAGGGAATGTTTCCTAAGATACTGACAACATCATGCTAAAATTGCAAGTCATGGTGAGTTTACTACATGCATCGAGAATCAAAACATCCAAATCAATGTTTAATTAATTAAAAATAAAATATGCATCACATGGACTTAAAATTATTTCCACATTATTCTCCTCTATTTACTGAGCAATGGAGAATTTTTATTTTATTTTTATGATTTTTCTATAGCAAGATATGAATTTTAAAATCTAAGGGTTATTTTTTGATTTTTTAAATCCCTATTTAGCTATCTTGTGAGACAAACATATCTATATGGTGAGCCTAAGTGAGACGAACATAAGTGAGACGAAAATTGCAAGTCATGGTGAGCCTAAGTGAGACGAACATATCTATATGGTAATCAATAAATTAAATTAAGCCTAATTAAATGGAGAACCAAAATAGGCTTCAGAGGAGGAGAAGTTTTATGCCTTAACTCTGAGAAGTGAAGCTTCGTTCAGAGAGTCTCGGCACATTCGTTGTGATCCAAAGAAGCTAGGGATTGAGCCTCTGATCTTGGTGAAATTCCTATACCAAAATTTGACTAAGGCTGATTTCAGGTGTTGGTCTATAGCTATGCTAGGGGCTCTTTGGAAGGGTGATTTGAAAGGGCTTTGGCTTCTCTCAATGTGGTGATGGTTTGGGTGAGTTTAATTTAAGTTTGGTGGAATTTAGAGGTGTGGAGAGTTTTGTCATGTCTCCGGTAAGGTTTTGAGCTAAAAAATTTGGCTCCGATAAGGGGATTCAGGGCAATGTGGTGGTTGGGTTGCACTGAGGAGGTCTCAAAGAAGTTTTGGGATCAATTTGGGGAAGTCTCTTATGGGAATTTTTAGCTCCCTCTCTCCATGTCTTTGGAGGGGAGCATTTTATAAAAATGGCCTTAGGCTTGCTGTCATGGCTAATTGGGGGTAAAATGTGCTACCTAGGTGGAGGGCAGAAAAGCTCTAAGCTTCAACTTGGATGACGTGGCATCTATGTTTGAATTGGGTTTAATTCCATGGATTTAGTTCTCAGTTTGGCCATTTTTTGGCCACTAGGCTGGTCGGCCGACCAGGGAGGTGGCTAGGTAGGTTAGGTGAGCCAGGGGAATATGTCACAACAACTTAATGTGTTTGGGCTTTGTTTTAGCAAAAAATATTCTAAGCTTAATAAAATATGGCATGAAATCCCTTAATTTAGAGGACCTTTGGTCCATAGCTTAGTTTATGTGGCTTTAAGTGGTTTAGGCTGGTCACTAGGGTCCAACTAATTGCTGTGGAGTAATTAATTTGGTGATTTTGGGGTAGTTAGGCCATTTTAATCCAGGGGTTCAATGAAGGTTCAAGTGATCAAAGCTTGGGTTTGGGCTAGGTTAGTCATGTCAATTTACCCATTTGATTCATCAACATTGTGTACATGATTGTTAAGAAAATTTTTTGTGAAGGGTTTAAGTGATTTTGAGTTCAATTGGTATGTCAATTTGAAGGATTTTTTAAAATTTGGTTAATTTGGGCATGTTGGGCAACACATGGGTCTAGGTTAGGCTAGCCTTGGGCAAAGTCCAAATTGAATGGTCTAAATGACCAAGAGAGATGTTTTGATGATTTTTCATGAAGACATAGAGTGGAAATTTTGGGGTTAAGGCCGTCGATTTGGTGAAGTTTTGAGACATGGCATATTTGGGGCAAATTTGGGGCTATTTGGACTTAAGTTAAAATCAAATGAAATTGAGGCTTCACCAACCCCAATTGAAGGTCAAGTTTGATGTATGGGGATGTTATGAAGGTTTTTCAACACAAATTATGGCAAATGGAGTAGGTCATGGGTTCAATTTGGTGAAACCAAGTCATGGGTCTAAAATTGGGGTTTTGATCTAAATTAAAATTGGGTTTAAATGATGGACTAATTGAGCTTGGATTTGGTCTATATTGGTCACATCATGGGTGGATTTGAGTTTAGAATTTAAATTGGGAGAAATTGAGACCAATTTGATAAACATTTGGAGTGATTTAGGGAAAATATGGACCTTTAAAGGGCAATTTGGGGCTTTTGGTCAAAGATGGTCAAATTGGCGAAATTGGGGCAAGTGATAGTTGAGAAAAATGAAATTGGGAATATTTGGGGGTTTTTGGGAAATTTTGTGATTTTTTGGAATTCTTTGAATTTGGGGTAAAGAGGGGTATTTTGGTAATTTGGACAATTTTGGTGATTTTGGGTAGTTTGGGTGTTTTCAAGGTGTTTGAAATGATTTTTGAACCAATAGGGTATTTTGGGTAAATTTGAGAATTTTGGCCAAATTTGGGGTCCCAAAGGAATCTAGGTAATTTGGGGGAATTTTTGGGCTAAAGGATAGGTTGGGTATCTTGGTAGAGTTGGATTACCAACCACCATAAATAAGCTATGGATCAATGGAAATCCCATTTTAGGTCCTCTATTTAGCGATCTCAGCCAAACCCTAGCCTAAGGCTAATGGGTTTAGGGGACCACCTACACGAGTCTCCTAAAAGTTCTAAGTGATCAAAGCCTAGAAGTTTAAGTTTAGGATAGTGAGTGATTGTGAGTGCAAGTATGTACCTTAAACCCTAGACCAACACCCAGGGTCAACCCTAAGGTCCAGCAGTCCTAAGGGTGACTCATCTTAAGTTCCTCCATAGTGACCCCACCTACTACGTGCTAGAGGTTATGACCAACATGTGGAACTTCAAGCTGAGTAAAGAGGAGTGTAGAGTTTTTAATGATGAGGGTTCCTTGTCTAGTTTCTAAGAATAGTCAATAGGAAAGTCCTATGGCTAGACCTTAGGTTACTAAAGAGGACAGCTAAACCTCGACCAAGAGTGAGGTCAACAGAGGAGTGACTGTTGAAGAAAAGGAGAAAAATGAATTAATACCAATAAGAAAAGTAACTGGTTGGCTAACTTGTATTAACTATAAAAAACTAAATATGGCCACTATAAAAGAACACTTTCCTTTGCCCTTTTAAGATCAAATGTTGGATAGATTGGCTGGGAACGGATACTATTGCTTATTAGACGGATATGTCGGATATCAACAAATTTAAATTGCTCCAGAGGACGAGAGAAAACAATGTTTACAAGCCCATATGAAATAATTGCTTTTAGTAGAATGCCTTTTGGATTATGAAATGCACATGCAACATTTCAAAGATGCATGATGTCAATTTTTAACAATTTTATAGAGCATGGAATGGAAGTATTTGTGGATGATTTTTTCTTATTTGGGACTTCGTTTGAGTTATGCCGTAATAATTTAGAAAAAGTTCTGGAGAAACGTGAAAAAGTCAACCTAGTCTTAAATTGGAAAAAATGTCAATTTATGGTTGCAGAAGGTATTGTTCTTGGGCATAAAATTTCTAAAAAAAGCATGGAAGTAGATCCTGCAAAAATCCAAGTTATAGAAAAAACACCACCCCCTAATAATGTTAAAGGGGTGAGAAGTTTTCTGTGACATGCTGGTTTTTAGAGGCGCTACATAAAAAACTTTTCAAAAATAACTAAAACCCTATGCTAACTTTACGAAATTTAATTTTAATGAGGAATGCATAACAACATTTGAAGTATTAAAGAAAAAATTAATCACTGCACCTATAATAGTACCATCTGACTGGGAGAAACCATTTGAAAAAATGTGTGATGCTTGTGATTATGCTATTGGGGTTGTATTAGGGCAAAGGCACGACAAAATTTTTAAAGTTATATGTTATGCTAGTAAAACTCTAAATAATGTTCAAATTAATTATACTACTACTGAAAGAGAGTTATTAGCTATTATTTATTCCTTTGATAAATTTAGACCTTATTTAATGGGAACTAAATGTATAGTGCATACAGATCATTCTGCTATTAAATATTTAATGCAAAAGAAGGATGTTAAATCAAGATTAATTAGATTGATACTTCTATTGCAAGATTTTGATTTTACCGTGGTAGATAGAAAGTGAAATGATAATCAAATATCTAATCATTTGTCTAGAATAGAAATAGAAATATCAACTAATTTTACAAATGAAATTTTAGAAAATTTTCATGATGAACATTTATATAGTATTGATGAAATGGATGTATCATGGTATGCTGATATGGTAAACTATATTATAAGTGACATTCTATCACCTGATATCAAGAATCCATAATTAATGAATTTTATCTATGATTTGAAAGACTATTTTTGGGATGACCCATATTTATTTAAATAATGTAAAGATTTAATTATTAGAAGATGTGTGACTTATGAAGAAACTCAACAAAATTTGAAAGATGCATGATTCTGAATTTGGAGGACATTTTGGAATAAATAGAACTACAGATAAAACTTTGCAAGATGGATTTTATTGGCCTCCTCTTTTTAGTGATGTTAATGAATATATTAAAACATGCGATAGATGTCAACGAGTAGGAAACATTTCTAGAAGAGATGAAATGCCTCTAAATTACACATTAGAAGTTGAAATTTTTGATGTGTGGGGATTTAGCTTTATGGGACCATTTATGCCTTTATTTGGAAATTTATATATATTACTTGCTTTTGATCATATGTTTAAGTAGATTGAAGCTATTGTTGTGCCTACATATGATGTTCAGAGTGTTTCTAAATTTTTAATTAAAAATATTTTTACAAGATATGGAATGCCGAGAGTAATCATTACTGATGGAGGATCTCATTTTAAGAATAAGAGAATTGAAAAATTAATCAAAAAATATGATATAATGCATAGATTTTCTACTATTTATCATCCTCAAACTAGTGGTCTAGTAGAAATATCGAATCGTGAAATTAAATGCATTTTAGAGAAAGTTGTAAATCCTTGTAAATTGGATTGGTCTGCTAGACTAGATACTGCATTATGGGCATACAGAACTGCTTATAAAACTCATATAAGGATGTCCCCATATAGATTGGTTTTTTTAGAAACATGACATTTACCAGTAGAATTGGAACATAAAGCATTTTGGGCTATCAAAGAATTTAATTTTAATTTAAAGGATGCTGGTGAGAAAAGGTTTTTGCAACTCGGTGAACTTGAGAATATTAGAAATGCAACATATGATAATGCAAAAATTTATAAAAAGAAAATGAAAATATGACATGAACGGAAGATTGTTAAGAAGAAATTTGAACCTAGACAAGAAGTTCTACTATATAATACAAGATTGAGGCTGTTTCTAGGAAAACTGAAATCCAGATGGTTAGGACTACTTAAAGTGATTAAAGTTTATCATTATGGAACTATTGTGATTAAAAATCATAACATTTAGGAAAGCTAAAATCTAGATGGTTAGGATCATTTAAAGTGAATAAAGTCTATCATTATAGAACTGTTGTTATTAAAGATCCTAACATTGGAAAAATATTTAAAGTTAATGGGCATCGTTTAAAACACTATTATGAAGGGCACATACCTCCATTTAAAGAAGTTTTAATGTTAAGTCGAGCTAACGATGTTAAATCAAGCGCTTTGTGGGAGGCAACCCATACTTATATTGCTATGTATTACTATTTAGTTTGTTAAGTGTCTTATATATTAATAGATAATAATCCTACACAATTGCATTTATTAGAAAATTAAGTTAAATATTGGTATCGGAGAAAATTTTGATCGAATTGAATAAAAAAAATGAAAATCGCAATTTTGGTCACTGGCACCGACGGTGACTTAGATAACGGACATCAGTGTCAGTAACGCCAATCGGGAGCGCCAACAGTGCCGAGTGCGGTTGGATGGTTTTAGAAAACTTTTGACGGGTTTTGGCAAGATTTCACTACATAATAACCGTCGAGACGAGTTTGAAAAGGCCTAGAAACATCCTTGGACGCCTCGTAACTTCTTATTTCTGAATTTCATGGCTTCCAATTCCAAAAATATTTTGAGGTATGGAGTTTTCAACAAAACAAAGTTTATTAGTTTTGACGCATAGCGATTATACGATAAATTATTACGAAAAGGAGATTGATCAAGGAAAGAGGATTTGTTAATCATGGAGTGATCAATCCTACTGATCTGATTGATAAAATCATTCTGCAAAGGCATTGGGAAGTTCTTTGTTACACTACATCTGCGGTTTTCGTACCTGTGGTCAAAGAGTTTTATGCAAACTTACATGGAATTAGTCAAGGTGTTGTCTTCGTACGAGGTAAGACTGTACCATTTACTCCTGCAAGGATTAATGAATTGTATATGATATAAAACATTCCAATCTGTCATTATACAAATTTCATTCATACACGAGATTTGATGCAAGATGTGTAAAATCTTCAAACGGATGAAAATGATATGTGGGAGATACGAGATGAATGATATGTTAATTTTTCCACTTCATTACTTAATCCAATTTCGAAGCAATGACATTTCTTTATTGTTGCAAAATTACTCCCTACTATGAAAATTAGTAGAGTTGCCAAAGAATGTGCTATTTTAAATTATTGCATTCAAATGGAAAAACCCATTGATGTAAGGTCTATTATATTTAAATCTATTGTGGGTATCCTTACTAATGGACTAATTTATGGACTTGGGTACCCATCTACCATTTTTTTGATTTGCAGTCAAGCCCAAGTTCCATATGAAAGTTGGGAAAAAACTTTATTACCTTAATAACCCATGAATCCTTTAGATGAGAATTATTGTGGAAATGGAAATGAAGTATTAGAAGCCAATGTTCACATGCAGTAGTTGAAAAGAAATTGAATCATGTGAAGCCATTAATACCACCAATAGTTGGAAGTTCGCTTGCTTTGGAAAAGAAATTGAAGAAAATTGAAAAGGAACTTTAGAGTATTATGAATGCAGTAAAAGATCTTAAATACCTTTTTGATCACCTAGCTTGGAGAATGAAAAAAAAATTTGATCACACTAGAACTTTTGAAGCAGGATTAGATCAGATGTTTAAAGAAAAAGGGTGGATCGAAGAAAATTTGACAGATCAATTCCAGTATCGATCTTCTACAACTTATATGTTCATTACCAATCTATGGGAGATATCAGAGGAGGAAAAAACACTGAAGGAGAGGCGTAATAATTGATGACTTTAAATTATCTATCTATTTTAGAACATTATATATATTTAATGTAATTGTGTGGATTTAATTTAGTTTGGTTTGCTTTTTTGCTTTAGAATTCTAAACTTTGATTGTGTGTATAGTTTTGTGATAGGGTTTAGTGTTGTGGCTTGATTTTGACACTAATTTATAATTAGTTCATTTAATATGTGTGATTGTGTAATTAAAAATTGTGTTTGTCAAAAGTGTACTTTCATATATAGAAGTTAGTTTGTTGTTGTTTGTGAAAATTGGTGTTTGTGAAATGTTTTATGAATTATTGTTAGATAAGAATTTGTGTTTAAAATACTAAAAATTTTTGGAGTAAGTTGATAGGAAATTGAAAATTTAAAAAATCAAAATATGAAATTTTTTAAGCCTTCAACGCCGATGGCGCTGGAATCAGCATCGACGGTGCCCTCGACCTGACAGCAGATTTTAACCCCTAAAAATTTGCAATTTTTACTGTGGCCACCATTTTCACGCTTAATTCATCTTCAACCTTCGGTCTGGGCGGCTAGTGCTTCATTTTGGGTGGATTTGAGGCAATTTTGAGGCTAAAAGACTTTGGATATCATCTTCTCCAAGTAAGAGCTACACTTTTGACCAAAAATTTTTTATTTTTACAAAGGATTAATCTCACATTGCATGGATCCAAAAATATGGAAATTTTTTAGAAATTTTTGAGAAAATCCTTTGGTGATGAACCCTTATTTAGTGATTTGAAGTTTAAAATGTTTTACATTTTGATTTTTGGAATTTTAGAATTTATTCAGATTTTTCAAAAAATTTTAGATTTCCTATGACACCTAGATTGAGCAAAAGGAAAGTAGAATATGAAGAGCAGAGACTTATTAGCTTTAGAGCTAGTGCTCGATTTCATAGCATTTGTGAAAATAATAAAGTAATTAAGGACCGAGGGTTTAAAATCCAAGAGGATAATTTGAACGTTTGATTATTACTCGATAGTGAGAAAATTTTTATTATTTTACTGCCGATTTGATAGCTGGAATTATAATAAAATTTTGTGCCAACCTTCCTGAAGCTTCTGATGATTATGTATTTATTGGTGGAAAAAGGGTAGAATTTACTCCAAAGAAAATAAATGAGTTTTATTCTATAGAAGATGTGCATAGATGCCAGTATCATTCTTTTTCTATTATAGATCAGGCTTTATATGAAGTTATTTCTTTTCTGACTAGTGAGAAAGGGGCTTGGAAAATAAAAAAAATGGAGTAAAAGTTAACTTTCCCCTTTCTATCTTAAATGTAGTATCTAACGCCTGACATTATTTTATTTCTATAAGAATGATTTTGACGAACCATCATAGTGAGGTGACCAAAGATAGAGCCATCCTGAACTACTGTATTCAGCAAGTGATGGATATAAATGTAGGCTCTATCATTTATACGAACATTCGATCTATTGCTTTCGGAGATTCCACAGGTGGATTGGCGTGCTCTTATTTACACACTTTGTGAGTAGGCAGGAGTTGACTTCAGACCTAATGAGGAGAGGATTGAGCCTCAGAGACCCATTGGACCTGCCAACATCAAGCCTTATGAGTCCCATGTTGATTGGAGATATGGAAGACAAGCCAGGGATATTCCTTCTACTTCCAGAACCTCTAGTGAGCCTACTTCAAGGGACCCCACAAACAAGGAGTTGTTGGATCAGATGATGATACAATGGGGAGATATTTTGTGGATGGATCGTAGGATGTAGAATATAGAGGCCAGAAATGCTCACATTGATGATCTGATTTGCCAGAAATTTGAGTATGATGCTGCTTATGATGATGCTTTAGTGAGATACCTGAGGGGTGACCATATAGTTTTGTTCTCTATTCTCCCTACTTATACTCCATATCAGCAGCAGAAGTTAGATGTCGATGATGAGAAAGATCATGACTGATGATTTATTTTGTTTTTTTTTGTTTGTGTTTTTATTGTTTGATTGTATTGTTTGTGTTGAGATGTTGTTTAGACTTTGTTATTATGTTTTATGAAACTGTAATGTGGAAAACTATTTTCATTTTTAGAATTTAGTTTAGTTTTGTTGTTATTTTCAACACTTTGTTCTATTTTGTGATTAGCTCTTTCTCAGTAAATTTAATATGTATTATGTGCAAATTAATGTTTTTAGCCTTGTAGTTTTCATTTTAGCACCTAAAGTATTTCAAAATTTATGTTCAAAAATCAAAATATCCAACAGGTATAATTTTTTTTATGTATTTAATACTTTCTTTTACCCTTCATTTTTAAAGCTCTTCATGTAAAAATCTTTTTTTTAAAAAAAAAGTTTGGGGGGGGGAGAAGAAGAAAATTCTTTTTTAGAAAGAGAGAGAACTTAATTTTATTTGTCCTCACATAATTATATTTTCAAAATTTTAAATTTAATATGACTTTTGGTATTAGAGGTTAACTTTGGATAACTATATTTATGTTTCTAGATATATAGTAAATTTAAGTAAAAATTTTCAATAATAAAGGTTAATTATAGGGGCTAAGATATTTGGTAAAAGAGAATAAGACTATGTTTTTCTATTTTTAGTAAAGGAAATTTCTATTTTTGAAGTATTAAAAATCTTAAAAGATTCATGTAAAAAGAAAAGAATTAAACTTTATGAAGTTTTTAAGTTAATATAAATTTGTATGTGAAGAAATGTAAAAAGCTTTAACTTTAAGAAGAAGATAGTGAAGTTCAAAATCATTAAAGGCTATCCAGATATAGTAATCCTGACATATATATAAAAAAAGAGAGAAGAAAAGAAAGAAAGAAAAGAAAAAGGGGATTAAAAATAATCCTGAAAAGAAAAGAAAACGAAAGAAAAAAATATACATGAGGAGAAGCTTGAGGAGATGTTTAATTAAAAATTATTTCCACTTCAATCAACTTAAGGAGAAAGACTTGAACACATTTTCTAAAATTTTTATTTGAATGTTAACTTAATTATTAATAAAGTTTTATTAAGTTCTTTTTCATATGAATTTGCTAAGTGATCTTAAATATAACAAATTACAATTTTTCTTGAAAGAAATAGAGTATCAAAAACCTTATACTTAAATTTTGAATATCTTTACAACTTGAGTATTAACTAGAGTTGTTTTGAATTTTTCTTAAGTTATACTACTATATTTGGAAAACTATAATATGGAAGTCTAAAAGTTAAGATCTTTATCATAAGTCATATTTTTATATAGTAAAGGAGTTACTTGAGAACAAGTAACATGTAAGTTTGGGGGATTTTGATACACTAAAAATATATGGATTTTTAGACCCATATTTTATACCTATTTTTGATGATATTGCACTTTAATGGAAGGTATTTTATAGGTTGTTGATTTTTACGGCTTAAAGCAAAAAGAAAGATAAAAGGATGAAACTTGAAGTCAAAATGACGTTTTTGATGAAATGCTCATAGCCGGCAGCGCCGACGGCGCAGAACAAATTAACGCAGAGATTTTTTACTCAGCCCCGATGGCTCCAGACCAGCACCGACAATGTCAAACGCGGTTCAGACCCCGTTTCTATAAGGTTCAATGTAGTTGGATGACTTTTGAAGATTTTTTGGAGGCACCTCTTGGAGAACCGACCTTGGGCTCTATTTGGGGTCGAATTTCATCAGAAAATGGGCTCCTCTACATTTTTCACTCCTCTATTTCATTTTTTGCACCACATCATTCTATTCCACTTCCATATTGGAATCAATTAGTGATTTGTTTTTCATAGTTTAGAGGTTTTTGTGGTGAGATTTAGTGTAAAACTTTCTGTAAGAGTGTTAGAGAAGAAGATAAGTGAGAGATATCTTCTTCCTGCATTTCTAAGGAAAGGCTACAAAGAATTTGCTTTAAGAAAGAGTTTTTCAAATAAGTATTGTTTGTTTATTAGTGTTGTATGAACTTTCTTTTATATATGAAATTTGTGTTTTGTTTTGTCTTCCTTATGAAGTATGAGTAGTTCTCTCTATCTTTCTCCACACTCTGAGATATGGTGAAATGAAGAGTTAATATGAATGTGCCAATATTAAATTGTAAAATAAACTGTGTTGATTATTAACTCCGAACATAATTTAATTTTTTATCAAGCCAATTGAATTGTTAAAATGTGTTGTGAAACATATGATCCGGGAAATGGAGTATGAGTTTTACAACAGAATAAGGATCACATTTAATTCCTTAAAAGAGAACATCATTTATGGAATTAAGTGCAAATAAATAGGAAAATATTCTTTGTTGGGTGTAGAACTGGAGAACCTTTAGGGTGACAGACTAAAATCATCAATTCAGTCTTAGTATTCAAAAACTAAAGCGAGAGCTATCCTTCATGTGAAGGGAAGTGGAAGCTCTGGAGTGGGAGCCGGTATCCTCCTAGCCTAGCCACAAATTTAGGGACTAAACACTGAGATTAGCCAATGATTTTATATGCACTGTATGAGGGTAGAGAATTAAAATTGCCCCTATTTGACACTATACATATTATGAACAATTATCTCATCTCATTTTACCATAGCCTCATTGTAATGGGAAGGATGCTTTTTCACATAAGAATCTCCGTTACATAAACATAGTTAATAGATTAGTATTTATCATTTTAAATATTGCATATTTGATTTGATAATAGTTTAGAAATTTAATTTTGATTACATCTCAACAATTAAAAAGACAGTGATTTCAATTTCCTTTCTATTAATTTCCTAGCAAATTTGTCATTTCCAATTTAAACCTTCCCCGTAGGATTGATACTTGGGGCTTAAAAAGAAAGTTCATTATTACTTAATAACGATACGTATACTTGCGTAGAATCTGAATATTAATTGATTATATTTAATTAAATTTTACACAATCTATCACAACAAAAAAGTCTGATCAGTATTCGTAATGACAAAGCTAACAAACCCTCAAAATTTTATATTATGTTGATTAATTTTAAGTTAAACATGAATTAATGAAATTTTTGGCTATTTAATTAATTTAAAAATAAAGATAAGTTAAATAATTTTTGTTTTTATTCCAAATGATTTTTCTATAATTTTTTAGCACGGGGGTATTTTTATTTTATTTTTATGAATTTTCTACACCAAGTTATGAATTTTTGAAGTTTTATGAATTACTAAAATAAAAATAGGCTACTTTGTTACTTAAACATGTCGACGCCACGTCCCTCCTCGGTAGCTCCAAAAGACCAAGTGGTGTGGTCCCATTAGATGTCGTCATCAGAGTCGGCTCTGTGGTTCACATTCCATCCATTCATCCAGCGTAATATGGTTCATTTGTCCGTTACATGCGCGATCATACTGCTCTTGGCCTTCATCCCCAAGTAGCCTAACCCATAAAATGTTCTTTATCTAAACTTAACTTCTCCCTAGATTCTCAATCAAATCATACAGGCTTTGTTCCTAAACCATTATCTATTCAAGACAAATGTATCTATACAGTTCATCAAGAATGAAACACAAGTTTGTTTCACATGGCTCAAACCAAGCTCAAAATTAGGGAAAATGGTGCATACTTACGTCCAAGAGGTGTAGCCTCAATCAGAATGGTTCTACACATTTTTTGTGGTCAGGAAAACCTCCTCCAAATGTCAATTTGAGTTCTGTAAGCCTTCCTTTAGTAAGTGGCACAGGTTGGATAGAAATCTGGTGCAGAGAGCTAAATTGATGAGGATTCAGATGAAGAACTTCCTCTCTTGCTCTAGTGAAACTCAAAAGTCAATCAATTTAAGGAATTAGTTGAGTTCCAAGGATGGAAATTGAAAGCTCTAGATTTCAGGTCTGAAATTAAGGCTAATCAGTGAGAATTAGAGTAGGAAAACAGTCGAGATTAGTTTCTCAAGATTGTCTGAGGGACTGGAGAAATTTTAGCAGAGTTTGGTTAAGGATTGAGCACACTTATCATTTGGTCATGGGGTTGTTCTTTCTCGTAGCCGTGGCCATGGTGGCCAACAGGGCAAGCCAGAGTGGCAGAAAGGCTGCTTATGTGGAGAGAACAAAAGCTTTAGTGGCCAATTGGGTTGAGCCAGCTCGGGTGGGTTTAATTTTGTATTTTCCCTAATTGGAGTCCCTCGAGCATGGAATTTTCTAGTAGTTGTGGTGGCTATTCGGTCAGATTCAGTCACCTCCAAGTTCAAGGAAGCCAGTGAGGTTGAGTGGTCAAGCCAATTTGGTCCCAAGGTGGCTCTATGGTTGAAACTAAAAGTGGAAATGTGGTTTGGGTAAGTTGGGCTAGGTTGGGTTCAAACCCTTAGCCATGTGGCTAAAATTGGTCCTAAGGTGGTGAGGGTTGATCTTAAGATCCTTGAGCAGGTTTTGGGGAAGTCAAACAGTTATTTTGGCGTAGAAAACTAAGTCTAGAATTTGCATGAGAAGGGTAATTCCAAGTGGAGAGGGTAGAGGGAGTGGTCATCTCGACTTGCCAAATTTAATAAATTTTACTTTATGATGCCCATGAAAGGCTCCTATGGTTAGATCCTAAGCACTAAGAGAAAGAAAAGGCGTCACCAAAATTGAGGTCAACATCCAGTGCTAATAAGATGTAAACTTTTCTTAAAGATGGTATAAATGGTCCCATAAAATATATACCCCATACATCCAGATTTTAACTTCCAAAGAAAAATTTAGGCGCATTTCATCTCTTTAGAAATATTATCTATTATCTAACATCGATCATAAGCTTTAACATCAGTATTAACATCTCTAAACAATGTAGACCAATAAAATCCAGATTGTAAATATTTAAATGCAGTCTTATCCACTCCAAATTATCCCTCAAATTCAGATTTATGACATTTTTGAATAATTTTTTGGGTTTTTGTAATTGGTACACATCTTCAAATAACAGAGTCTTGAAATTTTTTATATAAATAAGGGTCATCCCAAAAAAAACTTTGCATCGTGAATGAAATTTTTCTTCTAATGGTTTGTTAGTCCATATGAGAAGTTGTTACTAACTAAGTAGTTAACAAAATCTGCATACAACGGTATATGCCACTCAACAATAGCATATAATTATTCATTAGGAAAAATTTTTTTATGTCATCATCGATGTTTTCATTATTTTCTTATTCAAGTCTCGACAAATGATCAGTAATTTGATTATCAGTGTCTTGGCTATTGATTTCCTGAAAATTGAACTCTTGCAAAAGGACCCAATTGATTAGTCTTGGTTTTGCATCCTTCTTTGACATAAGGTATTTAATAGTGGAATCATCAGTATGCATGATACATTCTGCTCCAAAAAGAAATTGTGTCAATTTATCAAAATCATATATTATTGTCAATATCTCTTTTTCAGTTGTTGTGTAAATAATTTGAAAGAATGATGTAATTTATAATTTAAGACTTATCAAATATAATCACTAGTATCACACATTAACTTAAATGTTTTCTCCCAGTTAGGTGAAACAATGATGGGTGCAATAATTAGTTTTTCCTTTAATAAATTTAAGGCATTTAAGCATTTCTCATCAAAATTAAAATTTGTATCTTTTTCTAAAAGATGGCTTAGAGGCTTAGTAATTTTTAAAAATTCTTTAATGTACCTCCAATAAAACTTAGCATGTCTGAGGAATCTTCTTACTCATTTTACTATAGTAGGAGGTTAATTCAGCTATAACTTGAAATTTTGCTAAATCTACTTCAATATCATCTTCAAAAATCTTATGTCTAACACAATTCCCCTTGCAACCATTAATTGACATTTTTTCTAATTGAAATTAAAATTTGTTTCTCCACCATTTTAGAACCTTTGCTAAATGATTTAAACATGTATCGAAAGAGGTTCCAAAAACTTAGAAGTCATCCATAAAACTTATATTCCTTTCTCAATTAAGTCACAGAAAACAGACATCATACACGTTTGAAAAGTTGCAAGTGTGTTGCATAAACTGAAAGATATTCTTCTAAAAGCAAAAAGTCTCATAAGGATTGATAAATGTCATCTTTTCTTGATCCTTAGAAGCAATAGGTATTTGGTGGTACCTAGAATATCCATCCAAAAAGCAAAAATTGCGGTGCCTAGCTAGTCTATCCAACATTTTGACTAGCAAAGGTAAAGGAAAGTGATCTTTCCTAGTAGCAAAATTTAATTTTCTAGAATCAATACAAATTCACCATCCAGTAATTTGTCTTGTTGGAATTAATTCATTCATTTCATTAAGGTCCACTTTTACTCATCCTTTCTTAAGACTAACCCATGAACTATCTCAAATTGGATAAATAGTTCCCTAGGACTAACCAAAGAACTGTCTGATCTTTCGTAGGACTAACCCAAGAACTATCTGAAATTGGATAAATAATTCCCAATACTAATCACTTTTAAATTTCTTTCTTTATCACTTCTTTCAAAATTAGATTTAATATTCTTTAAGGATCTACCCTAGGTTTATGGTTACCTTTCATTAAAATTCTATGGATAAAGATTGAACGATTAATTCCTTTAATATCAACTAACGTCCACATAAAGGCTTTTTTATTACTTCTCAATGTCTCTAATAATTGTTCTTCTTATTCTATAGTTAAATCTGAGGATATAATAACTGATAATGTTGATGAGTCCCCAAAATGCATATTTTAAATGAGTAGAAAAAACATTCATCTGAAGTTCAGAATGTTTTTCAATAGAAGGAATCAAAGGTTTGCTTTTCTCAGTAGTATCTAAAATTTCAAAGTTTTCCTGCACAAAATATGAATCATTAGTGCTTATAACATTTGATTGATCCTCAAAATAACTTTTAGTTTCATTCTTCAGTTCTTCCTATTCTAATGTGACTTCATCTTTTTTATCTTATATGACTTCACATCTTTCTTTAAAATGATTAACAATCATATAATCAATAATGTACATTCTATAGTAATTCCCATTCTTTCCTTTATCAGGATACTTCATTGATTTAAACACCTTAAATTTAAGTTTTTGGTCATTAAATCTCATGGTTAGTTCTCCTTTTTGCACATTTATCATTACATGTCCGGTTGTAAGGAAAGGCCTCCCCAAAACACTATGAATTTTTTTTCTTCTTCCATGTCTAACACAATGAAATCAACTAAAATGTATCTTCTATAATCCCTTTAGGATAAGTAATAGATTAATCAACTAACTAAATGGTTACAGTAGTAGGAAAAATCTCTCCTAACTTTAACCTTTTAAAGATAGAAATTTGCATGAGATTAGTACTTGCTCTTAAATCGCGTAAGGCTTTTCCATAATTTTTTTCTCCAATTGTCATTGGTATGATGAAACTATAAGAGTTTTTAACCTTTTGAGGATGCTTTTTATGAATTATTGCACCACATTCCTCATTAAGTGCAATGACGTATTAGATAGGGGACTTGTCAACAAATAAAACGGTTTCACAGACCAAATAGACGTCATATATTTCTTAGTTTATTTGATCGAGCCTCATCCTCAAATCATGTGTTTATCCTTCGGGATAGATATAGGGTTTAAGTTATAGTGCTCTTTCATTTAAATAATGAAAAATGTAGTCAGTTTGATTTCATAATTTTCTTAAACTTATTTATATATTTAAATTAATATTTCCTTCCAAAGGAGGTGACGGATTCCAATTCTGGCGGCCGACAGCTTCCAACGGGCAACTCCACAACCTAAAATAGTGTCGACAACTTCTGGAAACTCAGATGGGGACTAGCTTTTCTCTCCATTTAAATCAAGAAATATAATCTTCATGCATTGGTTATGTGTTCATGTCCCTCATGAACCAAATTACCTTTCTTCCATTGGCATGCTTTACCCATTTCTATCTTAAGAAATTTTGATCAACTCTTTTGGACTTCAGGACCGTCTATTCAATCACCTTTGAACAGAGAGGTTTAAGAGGCAATTATGAACTTTTTAATCTTCATGTGGAGTCAGACCCCAATAGGTGTGTTGGTAGACTAGTTCGACCTTGACATTGTGAATTGTTAAGTTGGTCCCACACAGGGTTTGTTAGTGTTATTTTCTGTTTGGAAGGAGAGTTGCCCGTAAGAAGCTGTCGGTCACCGAAATCGAAATCACGTCACCCGCTTCGAAAGAACGTTTTAATTTACATATATATTTAGTTTAGAAAAATATGAAATCAAACTGACCTCATATTTTCATAGTTAAAATGAAAGAGTGTTGTACCTCAAATCATGTATCTATCCCAAATGATAAACACAAGGCTTGAGGATAAGGCTCGATCAAATAAACTAAGGAATATATGACATCTGTTTGATCTTCGAAACCTTTATATTTGCCGACAAGTTCCCCTATTTAATATAAAGAATTAAATAAGGTTTATGATAAGCTGGGTTCGGACATGCTTCTTATAAGGGCAAGTCCCTATAGTTAATTACATCTTAAATGACCAAAGTCACCTAAGAAGACTCTCGATAAAAATTAGAAAGATTATCTTCAAGGAATTTCAAAGGGTAGGACTCTTTAACGAAATCAGACGTAGAGGTGTGAAGTATTATCTTCAAGGAGTTTCAAAGGGTAGGACTTTTCAATGAGATCGGACGTAGAGGTGTGAAAAGGGATTGGTTCAAATTTAGAACATTTTGTTGTAGAGTCCAAAAGAGGAAGAACTATGGGATGTCATGGATCCAGAGAAGAACCTCGGTGACTTTCCAAGATATCCTAATGTTTAGCTTCAGTTTTGAAGAGAAATATTTAAGTGTTTCATCCTGCCAATTTTATTAGTTAGGGCTTACAATCATGTGAAACTATCACACAAATAGCCTGGAAGATGTGAGGATTTAGGTCGTGACAAACGACAACCTCAAAATCCTAAGAAGAGTTAGGGCTTATCTTATATAGCACGGCTATACAAAAACCTAAAGATAAGGTGAGGATTTACATTGCATAAGAGAGCAACCTCAAATTCATATGGCTTTGTTGTTTAATTCTAAGGAAGGAAGATTGATTTAGCTAGAGAAGAGAAGTTTTGTTGTTCAAGATGGTCATGCTACCCACCATGATAGCTCCAAGCTCCTTGCTTTGAAGAGAAGTTATGATGTCAAATCAGGTGGCCTTATGGATAAAGTTCTTTAAATTTTATAGGGGCATATTAAATTTGATTAGAGCGACACTGGTTAGGATCCTACAGTTCCCTCGTTCTGCCACCACTATTTTCTATTGGATTCACTTAGTCCAAATGAACTTACTAAACTCAACTTAATGAGTTCCCATTTCGTTTAGACTGTGGGAAGCCTCGTTAGTAACTGTAGGCTACCTCCTCCGAGGGATTCCTTATCATCCGATAGAGATGTCTTAATTTAGTTGATGTTGTAGTTTTTTGTGATATTTGTGATTATATTTTGAGTTTTTTTATATTTTGAATGTTATGGTGGTGAATTTTATCTTGGTTAATTTTAGTTTTAGTTTTGGTTTTGGTTTTATGGCTATCCTAATAGTTTTAGTTTCCATGCAGGGTGTCGTCGTTGTTTAGCATGCAAATTTGCAGGTATAAAAGTACAGTATGAAGGCACAAGAAAGACAGTGTTGTAAACTATAAAAGCGCACCTGATGAGTCTTCTCGTTCCACCACCTAAAACTTAAAAGGCATGTTAAGGTAGTTCACGTAGAGGCAAAAAGTAAGTTTTTGGTAGTTTTCCTATTCCTATGTGATATCTTGATGGGTCCTTAGGAGTTTAATTAAAGGTGATTTTGTCAAACAAAATATATTAAGTTTAGTAGATCTTCAAGGTATGCAATAGATCTAGAGAAAGAAGCAGGTCCGTGCTACTCTCTCGCTGCCTAGTGGAAAATCCCGAGTTCTTTTAAACTTATTATGCTTCTTAATAATTCATCCTGTAAGACACCTTAATGCTCAATAAACATTGATGTATCGATTACCCCTAAAAGTAAGGTAATTATCATCTGCAATTTAATTTTGAAAATTATGTGGGTGTATATCCTTAAAAAGGCAAGTTAGAGTTATTGAGGTAATTATCATCTGCAATTTAATTTTCAAAATTATGTGGGTGAAGACCCTTAAAGAGGCAAGTTAGAGTTATTGGAACACTTACCAAAATTTTGGTCCTAATTGGATTTGTAGTGTTTGAAAGACGTCTTAGTTTTAACTGATATTTACTTTTCTAATCCTCATTTAAATGAAACTTGATTTAGCATAAGTCACTACTAAGCTCTTAAGATTTTGGTGAGTGTCTTAGTCATTGCAAATGAAATTGACTTATACGTGATGGTGATGACTTAAGTGAGTGTCTCAGTTAGTTTTGAAAAGGCTAAGCTTTAGGTGGTCATAAATATTGATTTGAATTTTATTTGAAAAGAAAAATAGGGGTATTAAATTAATTAAATATTGATTTAAAAAGTCATACCCTTAAGCCCTAGGTTCATTTTATTTTAATAAACTTCCAAATTTTAATAATTTAGAAATTTATTATTATCTTTTTAATTAAGAAAGTGAGGTTGGTTTCTACCAATTAACCCCTAGTGTTTCAAACATCACTTCTCATTTTATTTTAATAAACTCCCAAATTTTAATAATTTAGAAATTTATTAACTTATCTTTTCAAAGTTGGTTTCTACCAATTAAACCCTTGTGTTTCAAACATCCAAATTAGGATCAGAGGTTACCCATTTCCCTCCTTGAATTAAGCCTAAATATTAATTAAGGCTAAATTTCCAAAATTATAAATTTGCCCCTTAGGCTCAAACACTTCATAATTTGTCAAATTCAATTCAAATGACTTTGAAATTTTTATGCTACCTTATTAATGGGTCAATTATAACATCATAGGAGAAAATATGATTTTTCAAATTTTAGTTTAATTTATATAATTACTTTTTATGTAAAAATAGGATTTCCCAAAGAAAATCCCTAACTTTAACAAGTTAAATCCTAATTCCTTGAAATTTGTACTAGAGGTAGAACTAAACCAAAGAAGCCTTTGGACCAAATTTCATGATTTTTTAAATTCTATTTGAATTTCAAGAATTATTTAAAATTTTGGGGTATTTATTAAATATAAAATATTTCAAATGGGGAAAAGTAAGTTTTGTATTTTTTAAAAGTCTTCCTGAGGTCAGAGAACTCAGAGAAGAAGATTTTATATTTTTCTGAATTTTATTTCATTTATTGGAATTTTTTTTAGTGAAAACTCATTTTTAGCCTTTAAAAACCATTTTCATGCTTTAAAATTCAATATCTTTATTTAGAAAACAAGGAAAAATATTTTAATTATTCCTAAGTGCTTAAGAAATAATTCAAAACATTTCCATGATTTTTATTTTTTTGTGATTTTTAGGGATTTTTAATTATCTAAATATTTAAAATAGTTCTAAAATCAAGTGTTTATTTTAAATATCATTTTATTTTTCAGAAAAAACCTCTGATCATAAATAACTCAAAATTTAAGTTTTTATAAATTTTTGAGTTATATTTTGATTTTTAAAAAATCATTTTAGTGCCAAAATGATATTTATCTTTTAAAAATCAACTTAAGTTATCAAATGAACTCAAAATACTTGAAATTTTTATGGTGAGTTCTCTGGATCTTAAATAATAGTGGAGATCAAAAATTAACTCATTTTGTTGTTTGTATATTTCAAAATTAATTATCATAGCGATTTAGGTTTGTAAAAATCAGGTGTTATTTGAATGACTTAGCTCATGAGAAATTTTCCCAAAGGTTCTCTGTTCGTAGTAGACTTTCCAAAATTTTCTTGGATTTTTCTAAGCAACATGCTAATTTCCATGATTATTTCAAGAAAATAAATCACATAAACTTGAAAAATGTGATCCTCCGTCTAGAGACTTCCTCTGACTTTGGAAAATCAAAGAATGTTTCCCTTGACAGAGGCTACAATATGCCAAAAATTCAAGCTATGGTGATAAGTATACATGCATGGAGAATCAAAAGACTCAAATCAATGTTTAATTAATTAAAAAGAAAACAGGCATCACATAGACTTAAAATTTTTTCCACATTATTCTCCTCTATTCAGTGAGCAAGAGAGTATTTTTATTTTATTTTTGTGATTTTTTACACTAAGATATAAATTTTTTAAGTTAGGGATATTTAAATAAATAGGAAAAATCCCTATTTATCTATTTGAAAGCGCGTGCTGACTAGATCCTAGGTAGCTCCAAAGGAACGCGTGGCGCACTCTAGTTGGATATCTCCATCCACGTAGCTGCTGACTCAGCTCGCAGTTTATGTTCTGAAACGCTGTCTGGCTCGATCTCCTTCGTTCATTTGATACATGCTTGATCAAACGGCACCCCGTCATCATCCCCGATAGAGTGATCAAACGGCACTCCGTTCGATACATGCTTGATCAAACGACATCCCGTCATCGATCTCCTCTGTTCATTCGATACATGCTTGACCAAATCACTTCATTTTTTATCCTATGGACTCTCTAAGCGAGACGAACACATCCATATGGTAATCATGTAATTAAATTAGGCATAATTAAATGGAGAATCAAATTAGGCTCGGGCGGGAGAGAAGCTTTATACATTTTCTCTGAGAAGTGAAGCTTCAATCAGAGAGTGTTTGCACATTTTTTGTGTTCCAAAAAGGCTAGGGATTGAGTCTCTGGTCATGGTGTGAGGCCTAGATATGATTATGATCTCAGCGGGATTTGGGTGTTGGTCTAGAGCTATGGTAGGGGCTCTGTGAGAGGGTAATTTGATAAGTCTTTAGCTCTTTTAACTGTTGTGAAGGTGTGGGTGAGTTTAATTAGAGTTTAGTGGACAATGGAGATGTGGAGAGTTTTATCTTGTCTTTGGCAACATTTTAAGCTCAAAAATTCTACTCCTGGAAGGGGAGTCAGGGCAATGTGATGGTTGGGCTACACTGAGCAGGTCTCAAAGACGTATTAGCATCAATTTGGGGAAATCTCTTAAAGTAATTTTTAGCTCTCCCTCTATGGTTATGGAGGGGGTATTTTATAAAAATGGCTTTAGGCTTGCTGTTATGGCCAATTAGGGGGTGAAATGTGCTTCCTAGGTAGAGGTAGAGAGGCTCTAAGCTTTAATATGGATGATGTGGCCTCTATGTTTGCATTGGGTTTAATCTCATGGGGTTGGCTCTTGGTTTGGCAATTTTTTGCCCACTAGGCAGGCCGGTCGGCCAGGGAGAGGCGGTTAGGAGCTCAGGGAACCTAAGGGAATATGTCACAGCAATTTAATTATTTTATGCTTTATTTTGGTAAGGGTATCATAAGCATGTACATTTTTGGGAATAAAATCCTTTACTTTGAGGTAATTTTGGTCCATGGCTTAGTTTAGGTGGTTAGATGGGTTTTGGCTCAGTCTTAGGGTCTAACCAGTGGCTGAGCTGGGTTAATTTGGTGACTTTGGGGTAGTTAGGCCATCTTTAATGCATAGGTCAATGTGGGTTCAAGTGATCAAAGCTTTGGTTTTGGCTAGGTTATCCATGTCAATTGGCATAATTGATTGATCAAAATTATGTAGATGATTGTTATGATGATTTTTGG
Organism: Phalaenopsis hybrid cultivar; assembly: GCA_002079205.1. Classification (NCBI taxonomy): domain Eukaryota; kingdom Viridiplantae; phylum Streptophyta; class Magnoliopsida; order Asparagales; family Orchidaceae; genus Phalaenopsis; species Phalaenopsis hybrid cultivar. The sequence continues at coordinate 24,762 of JXCR01141613.1, forward strand.
TGAAGGGTTGAAGTGATTTTGAGTTCGATTGGTAGGTCAATTTGAGTTATTTTTGAAAATTGGTCAATTTGGGAATGTTGAGCTAGACATGGGTCTAGGTTGGGCTATCCTTGGGCTAAGTCCAAATTGAATGGTCCAAATGATCAAGTAATGTGTTGTGAAGATTTTTCATGTAGAAATGGAGTGGAAATTTTGGGGCTAAGGCTCTTAATTTGATGAAATTTGAGGACATTGCCAATTTGGGGCAAATTTGGGGTTTTTTGAAATCAAATGAATTTACGGTCTCACCAAGGCCAATTAAAGGTAAATTTTGATGTATGGGGATGTTATGAAGATTTTTCAACACAGATTGTGGCCAATTGAGTGGGCTATGGGTTCAATTTGGTGGAACCAAGTCATAGAGCCAAAATTGGGTTTTTGGTTTAAAACAAAATTGGGTCTAAATGATGGACTAATTAAGCTTGGATTTGGTCTATATTGGATATAAAGAGTGAATTTGAGTTTATAATTGAAAATGGGATAAACTGAGACCAATTGGCTAGACATTTTGAGTGATTTGGGGAAAATATGGGCCTTCAAAGAGCAATTTAGGGGTTTTGATCAAAGATGGTCAAATTGGCCAAATTGGGTCATGAGATAGTTGAGAAAAATGAAATTATGAATATTTTGGAGAATTTGGAAATTTTTGGAATTTTTTGGACTTTTTGGAATTTTGGAGCAAAGAGGGGTATTTTGGTAATTTGGCCAACTTTGGTGATTTTGGGTAGTATGGGTGTATTCAAGGTGTTTGAAATGATTTTTGAATCAAGTTGGGTGTTTTGAGTAAATTTGAGAATTTTGGCCAAATTTGGTGTCCCAAAAGAATCTAGATAATTTGGGGGAATTTAGAGGCAAAAGGGTAGGTTGGGTATCTTGGTAGAGTTAGAGTACCAACCACCATTAATAAGCCATGGACCAATGGAAACCCCATTTTGGGTCCTCTATGCATCCGTCTTAGCTAAACCCTAGCCTAGGGCCAGTGGGTTAAGGGGACCACCTACAGGAGTCTCCCAAAAGTATCAAGGGAACAAAGCCTAGAAGTTCTGGTTTAGGGTAGTGCGTGATTGTGAGTGCAAGTGAGTGCCTTAGCCCTAAACCAACACCCAAGGTCAACCCTAAGGTCCAGCAGTCCTAAGGGTGACTCATCTTGAGTTCCCTCATAATGAGCCCACCTACTAAGTGTTATAGGTTAGGACCAATATGTGAAACTTCAAGTTGCGTAAAGAAGAGTGTAGAATTTCTAAGAGTGAGGGTTCCTTGTCTGTTTTTCTAAGAATAGTCAATAGGAAAGTCCTATGGCTAGATCTTAGGCTATTAAAGAGGAAAAACTAAACCTCAACCAAAAATGAGGTCAACAAATGGACCCCCAAAAGGTGTGGTGTGTTGGGCAAGCACACTGCGCGTATTGGCGTTGAACGACGAGATCAACAAAAACAAATACAAACTCCTAAGTCAACAGACCCGAAAGTATGTGTAGAGTTGTGTGTGTGATTTGTTTCTATTAAGGAATTACAGGCGATCGTTTGCTTGAAATCAAGGAGTAAGGACTCTCGCTGGGGATCAAAGAGTGAATTTTGAGTTATGAAATTTTAGGTATTTATAAAGAATGAGAATCAGTGTGCAGGTGATGACTTCAAAGATCAAGAGTAGGATGCCACGGTGGGGGTCTTATTCCTATATTGAAAGGTGTGAGTAGAGAATTGTATGTCGTTGAGGGGACTTACACCAATCTCAAAGAGGATAGTAGAGAATTGGAAGCCATTGAGAGAACTTTAACCAATCTCAAAAGGGGTTGGTAGAGAATTGGAAGTCGTTGAGGGGACTTACACCAATCTCAAAAAGGTGTTGAGAATACGATGTGATGTTCCATAAAAAGGAGTCTTACTTCTATCTTGAAGATGTTGGAAGAGAATTGGAAGCCGTGGAGGGGACTTACACCAATCTCGAAAAGGTGTTGAGAATAGGATGCGGTGTTCTATAAAGGGGAGTCTTACTCCTATCTCGAAGATGTAGGTAGAGAAATGGAAGCCGTGGAGGGGACTTACACCAATCTCGAAAGGTGTTGAGAATAGGATGAAATGTTCCTTAAAGGGGAGTCTTACTTCTATCTCGAAGATGTAGGCAAGGAATTGGAAGCCATGGAGGGGAATTACACCAATCTCAAAAAGGTGTTGAGAATAGGATGTGATGTTCCACAAAAAAGGAGTCTTACTCCTATCTCAAAGATGTAGGTAGAGAATTGGAAGCCATGGAAGATACTTACACCAATCTCAAAAGGTGTTGAGAATAGGATGCGATGTTCCATAAAGAAGAGTCATACTCCTATCTCGAAGATGTAGGTAAAGAATTGGAAGCCTTGGAGGGGACTTACACCAATCTCGAAAGGTGTTGAGAATAGGATGTGATGTTCCATAAAGGGGAGTCTTACTCCTATCTCAAAGATGTAGATAGAGAAATGGAAGCCATGCAAGGGACTTACACCAATCTCGAAAAGGTGTTGAGAATAGGATGCGAGTTCCACAAAAGGGAGTCTTACTCCTATCTCAAAGATGTAGGTAGAGAATTGGAAGTAGTGGAGGGAACTTACACCAATCTCAAAAGGTGTTGAGAATAGGATGCAATGTTCCATAAAGGAGAGTCCTACTCCTATCTCAAAGATGTAGGTAGAGAATTGGAAGCCTTGGAGGGGACTTACGCTAATCTTGAAAGGTGTTGAGAATAGGATGCAATGTTCCATAAAGAGGAGTCTTAATCCTATCTCGAAGATGTAGGTAGAGAATTGGAAGCCGTGGAGGAGACTTACACCAATCTTGAAAAGGGGTTGAGAAAAAGATTTGATATCTCAAAAACGTAGGTAGAGAATTGGAATCCTTGGAGGGGACTTACACCAATCCCGAAAGCTGTTGAGAATAGGATGCGATGTTCCATAAAGGGGAGTCTTACTCCTATCAAAACATGTAGGTAGAGAATTGGAAGCCATGGAGGAGACTTACACCAATCTCAAAAGGTGTTGAGAGTAGGATGCGATGTTCCATAAAGGGGAGTCTTACTCTTATCTCAAAGATATAGGTAGAGAATTGCAAGCCGTGGAGGAGACTTACACCAATCTCGAAAAGGTGTTGAGAATAGGATGTGATGTTCCATAAAGGGGACTCTTGCTCCTATCTCAAAGATGTAGGTAGAGAATTAGAGGTCGTCGAAGGGACTTACATCAATCTCGAATATGGGGAGTCAAAATTTGGGTACTGACTCCAAGAGTCATATGTGTATAGAGTTTGTTATGTTGAATTTGAAGAAATGTGTCATGTGGAATGGTTGATTTTGTTGAAGAAAATTTGTAGAGCTTTGTTGGGTTTTGTGCAGAATGTGAAATTTTGCGGGGATATGAAGAGAGTTAATGCAGATAATGATGGTTGTGCTACGCGCATAAATTGTAAGAAACTCCAAAAATGAGAGAATCCACTCAACAAATTTGTTTCATTTTCATGTTGTTTTTATCACATTTAATTTTTCAAAATATGTCTTTAAAGTTTTAATTTAAATTTATTAGTTTTCAAAAGAAATTTATTTTGTTGTTTATTTATTTGAGATTTTTTAAATTTGAATTTTATTTATTGTTAAAGATTTGTTATTTCATCCTTTATTCATTTAAATTCTGAACCAACGTGTGGTCCTTGGCTTTCATCCATCGCATAAAAAGACAACTGACAAAAAGGCACATTTCGAGAGAAATTTCTATTAATCTGCTCTCATAAAGATGTTACAGATCGAACATAGGCTGACCCCTCAAAAAGGTACAATATATAGTCCATGTCAAAATACATTCAGAACATCTCATGTTATGAATATATTGTAGTATGAATACCTAAGATACATATCATGTTGTTATATAACAAAAGTGAACCCTCTGACTATCTCTACCAGGTAAGACAAGCTCCTGATCAAGCAGACCTTCTAATTCATGCTTCGAGATAAGAGTTCTCTTCACATGTAATTAGAGGTACAACCCTCTCATAGCTCGTATGACAGTAACTCTTCCAGTTCTGGGTCTGGCTGGAATCCATATGACATTTTGCTGTCATCCATTCTGCAAAAAGTCACAGAAACGTTACGGTGTTGTACCTCTGGAATGCAATTTTTTACGATGTCTGCACCGTTGCCTTTAAGAACAAGCACTGAACGGACTAGTAGAGGTATCTCCATAGAACCTCTGAACTCACCAAGGCCGACGATGTCAATCGCTTTCCCAAATAAATATTGCTCTTGCTCATAAATGAGACCTTGCAGAATGGTCTTACAAAATCATGATGATCAATATGAGGAGGAAAGCAATCACCCTCTTTGTAGATCTTGATAATACAACTATTTTGAATGCAGGTAGCAGGCAGAATACTCCATTTGACTATTTTTTTTATCATCCACTTTATCATTGGTGGTAGCGGATCTACTTGATCGTGTCTGAGGATCTCAAGCGGATTCCCATGTCTGTAATTTGTGAAGTTATAACAGCAGCCGCACTGAATGGTGATTCTCCTCTTTCCTCTCATCCATTTCTTTGGCTCAAAATATGTTCTTTCCATGAGAAGGCCCGTTCGACCTCTATCTCTCAAGTCAAAAATGCAGTCCAGAATGCTTCTTTCATCACTCTCGGAGAAGATCCTCGTATATAGCTCCAGTTCTTCTAGTATGTTGACGAATTTCCATTGAACTTCTACGTAAACTTCAAATTCTCTTTTATTTACTTTACTTATCTTGTAGTACTCAATCATAGTAGGGGTCGGCAGCTACTGCGGGCGTTCCTCCGTTCAAGCATTGGCAGGAACCCAAATTGGTGCTGGTTGATCAGGAACATGAGACTCGACATCTAGCGGGATGTACGACCCTGGGCTCCATGGTACATACTGATCTGTCCCAAGTGGGACGTATGGCTCATCCATCATAAAATTTAAAGTCTGAGACCCATCAGTGCTTGAGGTAAACTCTTCTAATATACTAAAACGTTGTAAATGTCGAACATTTCAATCCGGGCTTTCTACAAACGCGCTCGTGGCTGATCTTCCTGTCGGTATTTCAGCATTGCACGTCGGACAACCCTTACATAGAACATCTGAAACAGAAAGTGTATCTGGCTCTGTCACAAACCCTGGTTCTTCATCCATGGTGAGTAGGCTAGCAAAAGTTTCTTTAAGGTCTGGATCATAAATATGCCCCTCAGGAATAGGGGTGAGCAAGTTGTTCGTCTCTCCTGACGTTTGCGATCATGTCCTAAAAAAGCTCTCTGTTTCTTGCGCCTCACGATCATGTGTTGTGTCCTACGATGCGAAGTACTTGACAATCGTTCGTTATTGACAGCAATTAAGCCTCTGACTGGTGTAGCTATCATGGAGGGCAGACAGTTGGGCCCTTTTATTGGATCTTGCTCTGTTATCATGTTCTTACCTTTGTGTGACACATTATCTTTAGCAAACACCCTCAGCAGTGAAGGCAATCCCTCTTTCTCTTTACAGCTGACTACATACATGAGAGGACCTTTGTAGTCCATGTCAACTTAATTAAAATCCATGTTGAAATTTATGGTACCGCCTTGCAGCGTCATCCCCTCATTTACCGCGAGGCTCCAGCCATCCTTAAAAGCAAAGATTAGCCTCTGTCCCGACATTTTTCTACAGACGACAGAAAAAACGTCAGTGGGCTAAAATTTGTCATCAGCAAGAACAAAACAAAATATTTATTAAAGTAAATATTAGTTTCTTTTGGTGAAATGAATCGTTTACTTTAGTTATGAGTTTTTGTTTTATTTAGTGAAATATTAAGTTCAAAAGGTAGAAAGGAGAAAATTTGAAGTTAAAAATATTTTTCTCAAAATTTTCATTATATTGATGTTAATTACAAAATTTGGACCCGGTCATAGGCATTTGGCAACATGGATAACCCTAAAACAATCAAAGTTTCAAAGTTTCAAAGCAAGACAAGGCAAGCGGCATTAGGTTGTGTAATAGGTTTTCAAATATCATCCATTTATTAGTAACATGGGTCTTTCACCCTGGAAGTCACTAACTGGTACGCTCCTCTTGTGTAGACCTTTTCAACGACAAATGGTCCCCCCCAAGTTGGCTCGAATTTTCCACCTATTTTGCGGCGTGCAAGAATAGGCCTTTTTAGCACAAGTATGAGGTCACCAACTTTGAATGTCCTTGGGTGGACCAATTTTGTCATGGGCTTGTACTATCATAAAGCTCCAAATGTTGTTGTGCTTCTAGTCATTTTCCCTTAAGACTCTCCAGTTCTTCAAGTCTGAGTTTTGCACTTTCTTCCGTTGTAAGTTGATTAGCAACAGCGACTCTGAGAGTTGGTGTCTAGATTTCTAGTTGTCGCACGGCCTCGGCTCCGTACATGAGCATATAGGGTGTACACTAAGTAAGAATCTTGAAAGTCATCTGGTAGGCTCACAAGGCTTCTAATAGTTGGTTATGCCATTTTCTTTTGTTTTCATCCACGGTTTTCTTCAAAATTTGTATCAGTGTTTTATTGAAAACCTCAGCCAAACAATTTGCTCTGGAATAGTAAATCATAGAGTATCTCCAATCTATCCCATGTCTTTTGACAAAATTGTTGATCTTTGTACTTCTGAAAGTTGTCCCATTGTTGGAAATTATTTTTCTCGGTACTCCAAAACGGTAGATAATTTGGCTTTTGAAAAATTGAAGGATGTGTTGTGTGATAACCTCACGTAACGGTACTGCCTCTACCCATTTGGAGAAGTAATCTGTAGCGGCAAGTATAAACATGTGTCTTTTGAAAGATGGAGGGTCTATCGGACCTATTATGTCCCTGCTTCAACACTTGAATGGCCACAAGGCAACAATTTGATGTAGCACAATCGGAGGCTGGTGTAAGACCACCCCCATGCACTTTGCATTGGTTACATTTTCTGTTTGTATCCATGCAATCGGACATCATTACTGGTCAACAATATCCAATTCTTCTGATCTTCATTTTCATTTTCGGACCTAACTGGTGAGCGCGACACAATCTGACATGTACTTCTTTAACAATATTCTGTGTTTCGGCTCTGCTCAAACACCGTAGCAATATTTTGTCGAATGATCTTATGTAGAGAACGTTTCCCATCAGGACGTAAGACATGGCCCTTCTTATGATGTGGTGCGCCTCAGACTTGTCTTCTGACAGCTTTTCAGTATGCAGATATTCTATTAATGGTTTGTGCCAATCTTCATTGATGTTTGTAGCTGTATTTAGTGTTTCTTTTTTTCCAAGCTTGTGTAGAGTTTTGAAGTCGATCTGAGACAAAACTCGTCTTCCTTGCACTATGACTTCAAAGGAATCCTCCGGGGGACATGCCATTTCCTTAGTAAGTTTTGCAAGAGCGTCGGCATGGGCATTATCTCTCATAGCAATCCGGTAGAAAGTCACATCAGGAATCTGCTCCAAGAGCTTCATCGTGCACTGATGGTATTCTGCTAATCTTGGTTTCAGAATTCTATATTGTCGGTGACTTGCTAGATGACAAGTTGGGAGTCGCCATAGATGGCAATGTTTGTTATATCCATTGAGATTGTCATTTCCAACCCGATGATTAAAGCTTCATATTCTGCTTTATTGTTGGTGCACGATCTGTTAGGTGGTTTGAGAACCTCAACATACATTTATCGGGTGTGATAAAGATCAAACTGATCCCTTCTTTGCTTGGTATAATTGTGCCTGATCCTTTGTCTTTTTTGGCAGATGAAGTGCCATCAAAGTACATCTCCCAGTGTTGCGCACTAAAGAATTCCAATTGTATTGTTTGCTTGTCTGGTAACTCGTCGTTGAGAGAGGACCCAGCTGGCAGTGGGTGTGTCGTGAGAAATCTGCTAGTATCTGTCCGTTGATAGCACGGAGGGGAACAAAAGTTATATCAAATTGCAATATGATCATTGGCCATCTTGCTAAACGCCCGGAGAGTGATGGTTGGGTCATCAAATATTGCAACGGATTGACTTTCGAAATCAAGTTTTCCTATAAGAAAGCATGTAATGTCTAAGCTTTTGAGCGGCAAAAATTAACGCGAGACAATGCTTCTCAATGGGTGGATACCTTATCTCTATCGGTATTAGGCGACGACTCAAGTAGTAGAGTGCATTTTCTTTACCCTCATAATTGACTTGGGCTAAGAGAGACTCTGAGAGAGTCATCTAAAGTAATGGTATAAAGTATCAACGGTTTCCCTGGGATAGGTGCTGCCAAGGCATGAGGTGTCATTAGATATTGTTTAACGTCCTCAAAGGCCCGCTGGCATTTTTCTTCCCAAATACTTTTTGTGTCCTTTTTAATTAATGTCGGGAAAGGCTAACACCTACCTGTGAGATTATAAATAAAGCCTCTCTGATATTCCAACTTCCCCTAGAAGGAACGTAATTGTTTTAAGGTCTTAGGTGGAGGAATTTCCAAGATAGCTTTAATTTTATCTGATTTGATCTCGATTCCCCGATGACGGACAACGAATCACAGTAATTTCCCGGAGGTAACACCAAAGGCGCACTCTAAGGGGTTCATTTTAAGGTTATATCATCGTAACCGTTCGAATACAATCCTTAAATCATAAAAATGGTCTATTTTCCATTTACTTTTGATGACCAAATCATCCACGTAGCATTCTACTTAGTTGTGAATGAGGTCATCAAAAATCTTAATATTGCACGTTGAAATGTTGCTCTAGCGTTCTTTAGGCCGAACGACATCACTATGTAGTATAAAATTCCAATTGGTGTTCTAAAGGCTGTAAGTGTTGCACCCTCGAGAGGCCACCTTGATTTGGTTGTATCCCGACGATCCATCCATGAAGGAGAAAATTTCATGTGTTGAAGTTATATCCACCAACATCTCTGGTATGGGTAGTGGAAACTCATCTTTCGGACATGCCTTGTTCAAATCTCTGAAGTCGACACAAACACAGTTCTGTCCATTTTTCTTCATAACATGTATAATATTATCCAACCATATAGGTTACTGCTCTTCTTTCACAAATTTGGTGTCTATTGATTTCTTCACCTCAGCGATGACTTGTTGTTCTATTTCAAAGTGCATTCTCCTGGGAGCTTGTTTTAATGGGGTTATATTCTTGTCCACTCTGAGTTCATTGACTGCAACCTCTGCTGACAGTCCTGGCATTTCATCGTAGCTCCATGTGAAGCAATCTTTGAATTTTGTTAATAGTTTGATCAATTTTGCAGATTCTTCGTCATTAAGTAGAGAACTTATAAATGTAGGCTGGTGTAGTTCTTCAATCCTGAGGTTAATCTCTTTCAATTCATCCACGGTAGATTTAATTTCCTCCTCAAATTTTGGCGGAGCATCTTCTATTGGTTGATCATTAGAGTCATCCTCTATATTGAGGCTTCTGACTCACCAGTAACAACAATGCAAAATTCAGAATCATTCATTGGTCCGACTGTACCAAATCCGAGACCCTCTTTTGAATTTGAATTTTGACTTTTACCATTCCATAATTTTTCAAAAAGTTGGAATTTATCTTTTGGCATTTGTTTTGGTAAGTGTCCCTATTGAATTAACTTTTGAACACAAGGCCAAAAGTAACCAAAAGGCAATTCCATTAATTCATTAGAATCATCATCCAAATTTATATGTTTTTTAAGCTCGGTAGAGGTAAAAGCACGGAAAAATTTGATCAGCTTTGAACCAACACTATGGACTTCCTTGCCCTCTAAACTCTTGACCTTTTGAGGGAGAATCGGAGTAAGTGTCATAGTATTCACATAGTGGTTTTTCCGATCATACATTATTTCATATTCTTTCTCTTATGTATCTTCTAAGGATATCTCGTACTGAGGTTTCTTCCATCTTGTCATCATTATCTCATCCTCAGAACTGTCTTTATTACAAATGTTGATGGTTGGCCTAGTCCATTCAATGATTAAATTGATCCTTAGTCGCCCACGTCCCTGGCCTCAACCTCGGGTGAGCGAAATAAAAGAACCTTCACCAACTCGTTGTAAGAGAGTGTGGAAGATCGCTGAAGCGTAGTTGAATGGCCTCCTCTTTGTAATTCTTCTGAATCTTCATCTTTGTTTGTGATAACTTCACGAGAGAAGACAGTCCTCTTTGGAGGCGCATAGTAGGCAGCATCTTCATGGATACCAACTTCATGTACTTGAAAATGGTTGTAGGTCTTCTTTGATGCAATTTTCTTGACCATTTTTACGGTATTTGATGCACTGGTGTAGAGATGATGGAACCATATTGTGTTCATGAATCCATGGTCGAACTAGTTGAGCACTAAAAGAGGTATCGGCGTCGATGATATAAAATTTAGCAGTTTTCACGAGTTCTCCAACCTCCATAAGTAATTTAATTGATCTGAGGGCTCTTTCTCCCTTTTGGTTGAATCCTCTTAACATCATTTTATCGGCCATAAGCTCTTGCGCTTCAATATCCAAATAGACCAATGTTCGTAAGCTCATCAAGTTAAGAGATGCTCCAGGATCCACTTAAACTCCAGATAACACAAATCTGCCGATGTTTACGGAGATGTAGAGTGGACGGTGTTGGTCGGCGGTACCGAGCAACAAGTCTTCGTCTGTGAAAGTTACCCACGTTGTTTTTTTAATGAACAAAATTCATTTGAGGATGTGCTGGCCAACTGAGCTAAGAAAATTTCTGAGTCAAGCAAAGCTGTAACCAGAGACTCTCTCATCTCTTTTGAAAGGATCAGAGCATCGTAGATGCTTAATCGGGTCGGCAACTTTCTAAGATGAGCTAACACATTGTAATCTACTTTGTATGATCCTCTGATTTTATCTTGATTATGTGGTTCTTCCACTGATGGAGGTGGGGGTATCTCTTCTCGGGAAATTATCTGTTTTCCTCTATCTATTGGAGCTATGCTTGGTGGTAACACTTTTTCGCTCCTTAAGTTAACTTCTGTGATTTCTTTTTTTTGAGATATCATTGTTGAATCTTTTGAAATCTTTTCTTATTCGTTGGAAAGATCCAAGTTGATGGCAAGCGATATACCGTGATGCTTGAGAATTGGCTCCTCGTTGTCAGTGTTGTCGTAAGCGATATCATTGATGTCTTGATTGGACTTGACAACGAGTTCATCAGACTCGGGTACTATTTGAAGATCATTTTAGGGATTGAGATCAAACCTATATCGGTCATAATCCGTTATGTTATCATCAGAAATAGTTAAAACGTAGTTTAAATCACAGTCATTATATTCATAAGACCCAGGAGGGACAAAAAGATAATCATACAAAGTCAAGGGTTCAAGGATTTTCTTCCCCAAATCCGAGACAACTAATCTAGTAGAGGAAGCCCCTATCCTACCCCCCTCCTATCAATCATTTATGTGAGGCTTTTCTTCTTCTTCTTTGTCTTTGACGATGATGGATTTCCTGACGAAACCTTCATCTCGGGCTTGGTATGCTATGGACTCTGAATGGAAGCTTGTTTTGATGCAGACCGGATCTTGTTCAGTATTTTCATGGATGATCTGCTCCAAACTATATCCCATCCATCTTTTATGGCATGTACAGAAGATTATTTTGATGAATTTTGTATTTGGTTAAGGACCCTCTTAAGTTCATCCCAAGTTGTACTCCTTCCATCTGTTCTAGTATATGGATCAATTGGGGAGATTGGCTCGGCTTAAATCATATTTATGGAACATTTTTTAGGTTCTTTTACATATTCTTTCGGGAATGTTATGTTCTCTTCTTTAAGGTTCCTCTTGAGCCAATCCTTAAAGATGAAGCATTTTTCTATAGTGTGCCCGAGCAACCGGTGGTATGGGATATAACTTGGTTCATTCTTACTATCAACCTCTTCGGGCTTCTTTGGACCTGGTAGTTTGAATTTTGGCTTCTTCATCAGAATTCTGAATATTTTAGGTATAGCTTCATCTTTGAAAGAATACGCCGTCTTACGTCACTCTGACAGGGACATTTTCTTATCTCCTATTCGAGGTGATCCCTCTTGAGGCAGTCGCTGGTTGGGTTGATTATTCTATTTCTGAGAGTATTGTGATGAAGACTGGCGATGCTCTTCTGCATATATTTTATCAGCTACTTTCCTTTATCGATGGTCGCCACTACTCCTGATTTCTTTTCGAACACTCTGGTCATCTTAGCCTTTTTGTGTGGCTTCATGTGCTTAATCTCCTCTTGAAGACTACTAGCTTTACTGAGTAGCTTCTCTAGGGATTTCATGGTGAGTCCCTTAAGCATGAAGGCTACTGACTCATGAATGATCTTGAGTAAAATTTCAATTGCATGATGTTCCTGTAGCTGATGTTCACATTTCATGCTAAGGTTTCTCCACCTCAAAATATAATCTACCAAGTTTTGTTAGGCTTTTTCTTTTCCATCATGAGCTCTCCAATAGACACATGGTGTTGTGCCCCGGAAAATCTTTTCACAAAAAGTTGTTCCAATTCAGAAAGTATTTTAACTGACCTATTGAACAAGTCAGCGTACCAGTCGAAAGCAATTCCTGACAAGCTGCTGATGAACTGCTGGAAGAGTAGAGCTTCACTATTTCTCGTGTTGCCACAGCTGGCTCGGAAATGTACTATATGTTGTATGGGATATCTAGTCCCATCAAATATCTTGAAGTTTTGGGCCACAAAACCCTTGGAAAAAGACACGACATCGAATTCCTCTGGGTAAGGTCTACCCTTTAGAACCAATGCACCACCCTTAGATTGGGTTAAGCATCTCGCACTTGTTCAACCATTTGCTTGAATTCATTTTCTGGCATGGCACTTCATGGAGAATCCTTTCTATGTTAATCAGCTCTATTTGCTGAAGTAACCTCTCTTCTTTCATCTGTGATGTGTATGATCTCTGGCTGATTGATCTCCGGAGAAGCCAATTGTGGAGCTTGTGATTGCCCCTGAATGGTGGTCATGGCGGTCATAGCTGCAGTCATCTCTTCTATTCTTTTCTCCAGTAGACTAACTTGCTCATCCTTTAAGAGGGTAGCCCTTTGTTGCTCATCTACAACATTCTCTTCGGTGTGAGGTTGAGCCTCACGCGCAGATGTGGTGGCTCTGGTTTCGATCACATGGACATCCATGAAATCCTCCTCCAAGTAAGCATTGTAATCAAAATTTTCATTGTCTCTATCGACTAAAACTTCATGTTATCAAGCTAACTCAGAAATCTTGATCCTAATTTTCTCAACTTTCTCTTCAATTATTAAATCCTTGATTGCATTAAGATCTGGAGGACCCTAATGGACATCCTCTACTTGTTCCTCCATCTTGCTGGCAATTATCACGACAATGTCAGATATTTCAGATACTAGTTTCTTCTTGTCCCATGGGTTAACCGGACTGTATCAATGCGGTGACCTTGGATATACATACCTTTTTCCTTTTTGACAATGAAGTCTCATTATGGAGCATCTTAGTAGAAACATCAGTATGTCGAGGGAAAGTATGCTCCCCGTGGTGTAGACCGGCTACAATGATAGGTAACCCTCTTGTCCTTTCCTTTGAGATTGTAGGAATGTCTCCATAATGGGTGATAGGTAAGATCTTCGGACCCGGTGTTGGCTTAACCAGCCGATGACCTGCAATCTTGGTGGCAGTGTGATCAGTAGTAATCACTACGGTATCCACTCCCTTGCCTAAAAAGAACAAACAGGGATGCGAGTACGTGACACTCCAGTTGTCTTGTGAGATTGTCTGGCGGACTTGACACCCTTCAAAATTTCCTTCTTCATGCAAAGGGAAATTGCATCTCCCACTCGTCTAAGCAACTCACTAACTGAACATCCCTCTTTGGTAGCAAACCTTTTGAAAACTGCACTAACTCGAGTGATAGGAGTGAACTTCTTTCTCTCCTCACCTTGTCCATGAAGTGACGGTAATGCGACAGCNATACCATGCTGCCATAAACCCTAGCAGAGCACTTCCGTCCTCAGCCACCAGCATTATGTGATATATATTACTATATATATAAATATATTATTTGCACCTGTATAAACAAAAATTTTATCTAATAAATGTTTTTTTTTGTTCTTATTTCAGCTAAATTTCAGCGCACTAATGTTTTTTCCGTAATCTGCAAAAAAAATATTACGGTGGATACTGATTTTTGTTTTAATGGATGGTTGCAATTTTGCACTTAACGAGGAAAGGGCATATCAGGGTGGTGTCATAGACTTCAACTTGAACTACGGTCAGGTCGATGCGGACTATGAGGGTCCCCTAATGGAGGTTGTTAGTTNCATTGGCCTGTAGTGATCGCAGGTTTTTTGTAATTCCCCTTTAGGGATTAGCAGAATGGAAGTGTTGCTGAAATAGTTGGGGAGGTTGACTCCTTTAAAGAAGCTCACAATTGCCTCCACCACCTCCCCCTTAATGATGTGCCAAGTTTTTTTGTAGAAATCAGCTGTAAAACCATCAGGGCCAGCTACCTTAGAGCTGTCAATACTGCTTAAAGCTTCCCAAATTTGCTCAACAGAAGGGGGTTCAGTGAGGTTAAGTTTACCAGTGTAATTGGATTCTTCAGCAAAGTAATCTTCATATTCAGTATTAAGATCAACATAAGAGTTCAGAAGAGAGCTGTAGAAATTAACAGCAACCTTAGCAATAAGATCATTGTCATTCAGCCACCTGCCATCCTTGGAGATTATGGAATGTATGGTATTACATTTCTNTTCCTCTGGAAGGATGAGGTCCCCCCATTTTCAAGGTTTCTATGAACCCAATATTACCCTCTCTTAATATCTGTACTTCAGACTGAACCTTCTTCTTCTTTTTAGATTTTTGTGTTCGTCATTCTTCTTCCAACAGGTGCTTCATCTCTGCTATATCCTTCATCTGAGGAGCTTCTATTCCCGTAGTAGTTTGTTGGTTGTTCTCTTTTAGTTGCACCACCTCATCTAAAGAGACAGTTGGGGGTGTTTGAATATTTATTTTATTTACCTCCTCCCTGAAAATTCTGGGGGAAGTATCTGGGGGGTCTGTGGAGACAAGAGGAGAAATAGAGCTTTTAGGTGTTTCCAGCATATCATCCAAATTCCCAATTGGAGAAGGGTCTACACCAATTAAGCCTTCTGGTGAAATAGGTTGGGTGTGCCTTCCCTAATTTTCCACTGTCTTCTTTCGGGGAGGGTGAAGCTTAAAGCATCCATCCTTGGTGTGGCCAAACATCCTGCAGTGATGGCAATAGTATGTCTTCTGTTCTAGCTTCACTGTTTTCTAGAAACACTCCCTGTCATTACCAATCTAAATTTTATTGATTTCAGGGAGAGTAACATCTCTCTCAATGAGGATTCTGGCTAGGGCAGGTCTGACCTTATTGTAAGTAGGAGCATCCACCTTCATAGGTCTTCCTATAGCACATGCTATATTGAATAAAGCATTGAAATTGAAATACTGGATTGGGAGGCCAGGTAGTTTAAACCATAGAGGAACTATTGGAGGTTCCTTACTAGGGTCAAAATCAGGATCCCATTCAGAATTTTTATTGTGGTACCTCCAATTTAGATGGCCTGTTTTGGAAAGAGTCTAACATAGTCTTCCTCTCCAGAGTGTTGTATAAGTAGGTGTCTTCCATCAAGAATTCCAATTTGCCAATCACCATTAAATTTCAGAGATTCAAAGTAGTTTCTAACTAAGTCTATCTTAGGGTGGCCAAGAAGAAACTTCCCCACCAAGGTAAATTTAACTTGGTCATTGAGATTAATAATTTATTGAGGTGAGAAATAAACAGCAGGTTCTCCATCCTTGGCTCCTGAGGGGTGAATGCAAAGCCTGTTGTCCTTTCTTACTGCAGTGTCATGAAATTTCTGTGGGAATATTAAATGTTTAGGATCATTGAGGGAGGCAGTAGATTTGCCAACCACTCCAGCATAAGTAACTTTTTCCCATTGAACATCAGTGTCCAAATCGATAGGAGTAGCCATACTCCCTAGAACCACTGACCAGTGGACAAAGAGCTAGAGAGCCAAAGAAAAAGAAAGTCCAAACCAGGCAGAACAGATCTACGTATCAACAACCTCAACACAGCAATGCCCAACACCAGGAAAGGAAGAGAGACCACCACAAAAACAAAGAGTGCCAAGAGATAACAGATAAAACCAAAGGAGAAACGAAAGATAGCAGAAAACAGATAGCCTCCAATGGAACAGTAAAATCCCACTAACCAGGAAAAACCAATGAAACAGTAAAAAACCACCAAAGCCTGAGAAAGGAGTGATGGAGATAAACTTCCAAAGTGTAGGAGGAAGAGAGAAAAGCACCTTGAAGAAAATAACAGCCAGACCTCCCCCAGGAAAACCTCCAGCAGCTCACCATGCTGCCATAAACCCTAGCAGAGCACTTCCATCCTCAGCCACCAGCATTATGTGATATATATTACTATATATATAAATATATTATTTGCACCCGTATAAACAAAAATTTTATCTAATAAATATTTTTTTTTGTTCTTATTTCAGCTAAATTTCAGCGCACTGATGTTTTTTTCGTAATCTGCAAAAAAAATATTACGGTGGAAGCTAATTTTGGTTTAAATGGATGGTTGCAATTTTTCACTTAACGAGGAAAGGGCATATCAAGGTGGTTTCATAGACTTCAACTTGAACTACGGTCAGGTCGATGCGGACTATGAGGGTCCCCTAATGGAGGTTGTTAGTTGTCAAGAAAAAGAAGAACTACCATCGCTGTTGAACATCAGCACTAAAGAGGATTCGTCACTGAAGAGGAAAAAAATGTTAGCGCGGCAAAATCTGATGGAAGGGACTAGTCACCTGCCGTCCATGATAATTGTGCCAACAGGACATCTAGTCAGTGCTGACGATGAGAGACTGCCAGATGAAGCGTTAAGAAGAACTCAACGCAGAAATGCCAATCGTTGAAAACACAGAGCTTTCCTACGTGAAGAAAAAAGATGCAAGAAAGAAGCAAAAAGCTTACTTACCTCAATTCCTGAGGGAAAATCTATGATTTTTGCATGAGGGAGACTCCCTCCAATTTACATGCCATAGTTGACGAGACTGAGTTTGCTACAGAGTTGACGTTACTGGAAATTTTAGATGAGCTTTTTGCGAGTTGCTCGATGTGTAATGCTGAGATCCGCAGACATATACCTGACAAAGGAGCATTTGGGGAATGCTTAGAATGTAACGTCCTCCACTTAGAGAGTTACAACACTTTGGAGGAGCACACATGTATGGATAGTGGATTTCAGACTACCAGCCACTCAGTTGGAGAATTATACATCCCATTGGATGCATAGACAACACAGATATGGATTCCTGTGGATATTGAAATGAGGGAGCAGTCCCGACAGTCACAGAGGGTTACCATAGCAAAATTGGACAAGATAAGAAAAGTTTGAGTAATTGTTAAAAATATTTGAATTTTAATTACTATGAATATATCTATAGTTTAAGTAATTGTCCTTTTAAAATAGAAAGTTTTCTTTTCAATAGAGCATATTGCATGATTTCCTTGTGGGTTCGATATTCAGGTCGTAATTAAAAAGTCATATATTACTTAATAACGATAAGTATACTTGCGTAGTATCCTAATATACATATATATATATATATATATTTAAATTGAAAAGTTAAATTCTTTTCTTATTCAGGATTAAGTTTTAACTCTGTTGCAAAGTAAGGAAATATAAGTGAAAATATAATCAGAGATATTGTTATACTGTTGCATATAAGCAGTTATCGGGATCAATTTTTTGACGTCGTTGTCAGGGAAATTAATTGATTTAAAAGCAAATTTCTATTTTTAGAAAGTCTTATTTAAAATTTGACAATTATTATAATTTATTTTGTGTACTTTATTTTATTTTTATTTTAAGTTAGTGTATGCATAGTTCAGGTTCTGAAGGACTAGTGCCCTACTATTCTGAATTAGACAGAACTGCTAAAAAAACCAAAAAAATCAAAAAAAATGAACAATCTTCAAAAATCTAAATAAAATACATAAATGACAAATCAAAACAATCAAAATGCTTAAATTCATCAAGAGTTTAGACCATTACGAGATTATGCCAACCCTACTATAGATGCACTTCATTTTAGTATTCAAAACCTACTGTAGTAGCTATTTAATTTGAGCTTAAACCTTCTATTACCCAAATGGTATCAAATAATCAGTTTGGGGGATCACCAACTAAATATCTAAATTTACATCTTGCCAATTTTTTAGAATTATGCGCTACATTTAAATATGATGGTGTATCAGATGATGCCATAAGACTTAGGTTTTTTCCTTTCACACTAAGGGATAAAGCTAAGGTGTGGTTGAATTTATTAGCACCTGGATCTATCAGAACTTGGAGTGATTTAGCACAAAAATTCCTTGATAAATATTTTCCACCTCAAAAAATGCGAAGCTTAGAAATGATATTACATCTTCTAATTAGTTTGAAGGGGAATCTATTAATGAAGCATGGGAACAATTTAAAGAACTCTTAAGAAAGTGTCCACACCATGTTATACAAGATTGGATAGTAATTCAAACTTTTTATAATGGATTAGTTGGATCTCTTAGATCTACTATCGATGCCACTATTGGTAGTTCATTGATAAAAAAACCATTTCATGACGCTTATGCTTTAATTGATGAAATGGCCACCAATAATTTTCAAAGGCCTTTTGAGAGGGTGAATCCAAAGAAAGTAGCCAATATTCATGAATTTGATGCATTCTCTCCCAGAAGAAGAATTCTGAATAATGCCAGGCGGTTATACCTTTGCTATGAGAAGTGAAGCTTCAATCAGAGGGTCTTGGCACGTTCGTTGGGGTTCAAGGAGGCTAAGGATTGAGCCTCTTGCTGTGATGCAAGGCCTATGTAAGAATTCAACTAAGCTCGATCTCAGGTGTTGGTCTAAAGTTATGGTTGAGGCTATTTCAGAGGGTATTTTGATGGGGATTTGTCTTCTCTTACTTTTGTAAAGGCGGGCACAAGCAATTGAAGTTTGGTGGAGTTTTCAGAGATGTCCTATTTTTGCCCTAATTTTTAAGCTCAAAATTAAAGTTACACAAGGGGAAGCAAGGCAATGGAGTGATTGGAATGGGCTGTGGAGGTCTCAAGGAAGCTCTGTGAGTGATTTAGGAAGCTCTCTTTGAGAAAATTTTAGCACACCTCCCCATGGCCATGGAGGTAAGTTTTTATAAAAATGGCCATGGGGTTGCTCTCAGGGCACAAGTTTGGGTGCATTGTCGTGCTTAGGTGGAGCGCAAAGGAGCTCTACAGTTTGATTTGGATGAGATGGCCTCTAGGTTTGATTTGGGTCAAGCTACATGGGGGTGGCTCTTAGTTTGGCCATTTTCCGGCCACTAGGCTGGCCGTCCAGCTAGGGGGAGGTAGCTAGGAGCTCAGGGAAGCCAGGGGAATATGTCACATCAAATTAATGGATTGAGGTTTAATTTTGGCAAAAATATCCTGATTCTAAGCAAAAATGGAATGAAATCCCTTAATTTAGGGGACCTTTGGTCCATGGCTTAGTTTAGGTGGTTAGATGTGTATTGGCTCAGCCTTAGGGTGTAACCAATGGCTGAGGTGGAGTTAATTTGGTGACTTTGAGGTAGTTAGGACATCTTTAATGCATAGGTTCAATGTGGGTTCAAGTGATCAAAGTTTGGGTTTGGGCTAAGTTAGCCATGCCAAATGACCCAATTGATTAATCAACATTGTGTAGATGACCGTTATGAAAATTTTTGGTGAAGGGTTGAAGTGATTTTGAGCTCAATTGGTAGGTCAAATTGAGGGATTTTTTAGATTTGGCCAATTTGAAAATATTGGGCTAAACATGGGTCTAGATTGGGTTAAACTTGAGCTAATTCCAAATTTAATGGTCCACATGTTCAAGGCAGATGTTGTGAAGATTTTTCATGAAGGGATGGAGTGGAAATTTTTGGGTTAAGGCCCTCAATTTGGTGAGATTTTGAGACATGGTCAATTTGGGGCAAATTTGGGGCTTTTGGACTTAGGTTGAAATCAAATGAAATTGAGGTCCTACCAATGTCAATTGATGGTAAAATTTGATGTGTAGGAATGTTATGAAGATTTTTCAACACAAATTGTGGCCAATTGAGTGGGCTATGGNAAATGTGAGAATTGAAAATTAGGTATCAATTCCGAGAAGAGAGTCAAAATTTAGGTATCGACCTCAAAAGATGAGAATCAGAATTTAGGAACTGATTCAAAAATGAGATTTAAAATTTAGATATCAATCTCAAGGAGAGAGTCAAATGTTAGGTATCCACCTCAAAGATGAGAATCAGAATTTAGGTACTGGCNGATGGAAACCCCATTTTGGGTTCTCTATGTAGTGGTCTTAGTTAAACCCTAGCCTAGGGTTAATGAGTTTAGGAAACCACCTACAGGAGTCTCCCAAAATTATCAAGGGACCAATGCCTAGAAGTTCTGGGTTTAGGGTAATGAGTGATTGTGAGTACAAGTGATTACAAATAAGTGCCTTAGCCCTAAACCAACACCCAGGGGCAACCCTAAGGCCCAGCAGTCCTATAGGTTACTCATCTTGAGTTTCCCCCATAGTGACCCCACCTACTAAGTGCTAGAGGTTAGGACCAATTTGTGGAACTTTAAGTTGAGTAGAGAAGAGTTTAAAATTTTTAATGGTGAGGGTTTCTTGTCTAGTTTTCTAATAATATTCAACAGGAAAGTCCTATGGCTAGACCTTAGGCTATTAAAGAGGAAAAATGGAACCTCAACCAAAAGTGAGGTCAACAAATGGACCCCCAATAAGCGTGGTGTGCTTGGCAAGCACACCGCGCGTATTGACATTGACCTACAAGATCAACAAAAACCAATACAAACTCCTAAGCCAACAAACCCGGAAGTATGTGTAGAGTTGTGTGTGTGTTTTTTTTTATTTCCACTAGGGATACTGGCAGGTGCACATTTGATCAAGTCAAGAAGTAGGGACTCTTGCTGGGAATTGGATAGTGGACTTCAAGTTATGAAATTTTAGAGATTTCTAAAGGATGGGAATCAATACACAAGTGCTAACCCCGAGGTGGAAATTGAAATTTAACTATCAATTCTGAAAAGAAAGGAAGAGTCAGAATTTATGTAACGACCTCAAAAGATGAGAATCAAAATTTAGGTACTGATCCAAAAATGAGATTGAAATTTAGGTATCAATATCAAGGAGATAGTCAAAATTTAGGTATCGACCTCGAAAGATGAGAATCAGAACTTAGGTACTGATTCAAAAATGATATTTGAAATTTAGGTATCAATCTCAGGGAGAGAGTCAAAATTTAGGTATCAACCTCAAAAGATAAGAATCAGAATTAGTTACTGATTCAAAAATGTGATTTGAAATTTAGGTAACAATCTCAAGGAGAGAGTTGAAATTTAGGTATCGACCTCAAAAGATGAGAAGCAGAATTTAGGTATTGACTCAAAAATGTGAGAATTGAAATTTAGGTATCAATTCCAAGAAGAGAGCCAAAATTTAGGTATCAACCTTGAAAGATGAGAATAAAAATTTAGGTACTGATTCAAAAATGAGATTTAAAATTTAGGTATCAATCTCAAGGAGAGAGTCAAAATTTAGGTATCAACCTCAAAAGATGAGAATCAGAATTTAGGTACTGACTCAAAAATGTGAGAATTGAAAATTAGGTATCAATTCCGAGAAGAGAGTCAAAATTTAGGTATCGACCTCAAAAGATGAGAATCAGAATTTAGGAACTGATTCAAAAATGAGATTTAAAATTTAGATATCAATCTCAAGGAGAGAGTCAAATGTTAGGTATCCACCTCAAAGATGAGAATCAGAATTTAGGTACTGGCTCAAAAGGAGAATTAAAATTTGGGTATCAATTTTGAGAAGAGAGTCGAAATTTAGGTATCGGCCTAGAACGATGAGAATCAGAATTTAGGTACTGACTCGAAAGGAGAATTGAAATTTAGGTATCAATTCCGAGAAGAGAGTCAAAATTTAGGTATCAACCTCAAAAAATGAGAATCAGAATTTAGGTATTGACTCAAAAATGAGATTTGAAATTTAGGTATCAATCTTAAGGAGAGAGTCAAAATTTAGGTATCGACCTCAAAAGATGAGAATCAGAATTTAGGTACTGACTCAAAAATGTGAGAATTCAAATTTAGGTATCAATTCCGAGAAGAGTTGAAATTTAGGTATCGACCTCGAAAGATGAGAATCAAAATTTTGGTACTGACTCAAAAATGAGATTTGAAATTTATGTATCAATCTTAGGGAGAGAGTCAAAATTTAGGTATCGATCTCGAAAGAAGAGAATCAGAATTTTGGTATTGACTCGAAGGGAGAATAGAAATTTAGGTATCAATTCCGAGAATAGAGTCAAAATTTAGGTCGACCTCAAAAGATGAGAATCAAAATTTTGGTACAGACTTGAAAGGAGAATTGAAATTTAGGTATCAATTCCAAGAAGAGTGTCAAAATTTAGGTATGAACCTCGACAGATCAGAATCAGAATTTAGGTACTGACTCAAAAATGAGATTTGAAATTTACAAAGAGCTTGTGGTGTTGAATTTGCAGAAGTGTGTCATGTGGAAAGATTGATTTTGTTGAAGAAGATTTGTAGAGCTTTGTGGGGTTTTGTACAGAATGCAAAATTCTGCAAGGATTTGAAGAGAGTTAATGCAGATAAAGGTCGTTGTGTTGCGCGCACAAAGAGTAAGAAACTCTAAAAATGAGAGAATCCACTCAAGAGATTCATTTTCTTTCCTTGTTGTTTTTTATCATATTTAATTTTTTTAAATATGTCATTAAAATTTTAATTTTAGTTTGTAGATTTTTTTTTAAGTGTGTAATTTTCAAAAGTTTTTTATTATGTTTAGGCTAATTTTGTTACAAAAATTTTGGACCCGGTCAAAGACGTTTGGCCACATAGAAAACCCTAAAACAATCAATGTTTCAAAGTTTCAAAGAAAGTGAAGGCAAGTGGCATCAGGTTGCATAACATGTTTTCAAGTATCGTCCATTTATTAGTAACATGGGCCTTTTGCTCTGGAAGTCCACTAACTGGTAGGCTCCTCCTATATAGACCTTTTCAATGACAAATGGTCCTTCCCAAGTTGGCTTGAATTTTTCACCTATTTTGCGGCATGCAAGAATAGGCCTTTTGAGCACAAGTATGAGGTCACCAACTTTTAATGCCCTTGGGCGGACCAATTTGCAATGGGCTTGTACCATCTTTGCCTGGTAAAGCTCCAAATGTTGTTGTGCTTCTACTCATTTTCCCTTGAGACTCTCTAATTCTTTAAGTCTGAGTTTTGCGCTTTCTTCCATTGTGAGTTGGTTGGCAACGGTGACTCTGAGAGATGGTGTTTGGATTTCTAGCAGTAGCACGAACTCGGACCCATACATGAGCATATATGTTGTACGTTGAGTGGGAGTCCTGAAAGTCATCCAGTAGGCCCGCAAGGCTTCTAATAGTTGGTGTCAATCCCTTTTGTTTTCATCCAGTATTTTCTTCAAAATCTGTACCAGTGTTTTGTTGAATGCCTCGGCCAAACCATTTGCTCAAGGAAATTAAATCGTAGAGTATCTCCATTCTATCCCATGTCTTTTGATGAAATTATTGATCTTCGTACTTCTGAAAGCTATCCCATTGTCGGAAATATGCTCCACGGTACTTTGAAATGGTAGACGGTTTGGCTTTTGAAAATTTGAAGGATGTTGTGTCGTAACCTCACTTAACGGTATTGTTTATGCCTATTTGGAGAAGTAATCTATAGAGGCAAGTATAAACCTGTGTCCTCTGGAAGATGGAGGGTTTATCAGACCTATTATGTCCTTGCCCCAACACTCGAAGGTGTAGCACATTCGGAGGTTGGTGTAAGACCACCCCATGCACTTGGCATTGGTGACATCTTTTGGCTGTATCCATGCAATCAGACATCATTGCTGGCCAATAATACCCGAGTCTTTTGATCTTCATTTATTTTCGGCCCTCATTGGTGAGCGCCACACAATCCGATATGTACCTCTTTGAAAATATTTTGTGCTTCGGCTCTGCTCAAACACCATAGCCACATCTGGTCGAATGATCTTGTGAAGAGAACATTTCCTATCAGGGCATAAGACATAGCCATTCTTGTGATGTGGGGTGCCTCAGACTTGTCTTCTGACAGCTTTTCAGTATGCAAATATTCTATTAATTGCTTGCACCAATCTTTGTTGATGTCTGCAACTGTATTTATTGTTTCTTCTTTTCCAATCTTGTGTAGAGTTTTGAAGTCGATCCGAGACAAGACTCATCTTCCTTGCACTGAGAATTCAATGGAATCCTCCAGGGAACATGCCATTTCCTTAGCCATTTTTGCTGAAGCGTTGGCATGGGCATTATCTCCCCTTGGAATCTGGTAGAAAGTTAAATCAAGAATCGACTCCAGGAGCTTCATCATGTACTAATAGTTTTCAACTAATCTTGGTTTCAAAATTCTATATTGTCCGGCAACTTGCTGGATGATGAGGTGGGAGTTACCATAAATGGTAATGTTTGTTATATTCATTGAGATTGCCATTCCCAATTTGGTGATTAAAGCTTCATATTCTGCTTCATTGTTGGTGCACGGCTCTATCAAGTGGTATTAGAACTTCAACATACCCTTATCTGGCGTGATAAAGATCAAATCAATCCCTGCTTTGCCTGGTATAACTGTGTCTGATCCTTTGTCTTTTCTGGCTGACAAAGCGTCATCAAAGTACATCTCCCAGCATTGTGCACTGGATAATTCCATTTGTAATATTTGCTCTTTTGGTAACTCATCGTTGAGAGAGGCCCCAGCTGGCAGTGGGTGTGCAGTGAGAAATTCTACTAGTATCTGTCCCTTGATAGCACGGAGGGGAACAAAAGTTATGTTAAATTTTAATAAGATCATTGACCATCATGCTAGACGTCCGGAGAGTGTTGGTTGGGTCATCAAATATTGCAATTGATTAACTTTTGAAATCAAGGTAATCTTATGAGAAAGCATGTAATGTCTAAGCTTTTGGGCTCTGAAAATTAACGTGAGACAATGCTTCTCAATAGATGGATACATTATCTCCATCGGTATTAGGCAATGACTCAAGTAGTAGAGCGCATCTTCTTTACCCTCATCATTGAATTGGGCTAAGAGGGCTCCAAGAGAGTCATCTAAAGCCGTAGTATAAAGTATCAACGGTTTCCTTGGGATAGGGGCTGCCAAGACAGGAGGTGTCATTCAATATTTTTTAACATCCTCAAAGGCCCGCTGACATTTCTCTTTCGAAATAAATTTAGCATCCTTTTTAATTAATGTCGAGAAAGGCTTACACCTTCCTAAGAGATTAGAAATAAAATGTCTCAAATAAGAAAACTTCCCTTAGAAGGAATGTAGTTGTTTCAAGGTTTTAGGAGGAGGCATTTCCAAGATAGCTTTAATTTTATCAGGGTTGATCTCAATTCCCCAATGACAGACAACAAATCCTAGAAAATTTCCCGGAGGTAATGCCAAAGGCGCACTTTAAGAGATTTATTTTAAGGTCAAATCCTCGTAACCGTTCAAACACAATCCTTAAATCGTACAAATGGTCTATTTTCCATTTAGTTTTGATGTCCAAATCATCTATGTAGCATTCTACTTGGTTGTGAATGAGGTCGTCAAAAATCTTCATAATTGCATGCTGATATGTTGGTCCAGCGTTATTTAGGCCGAACGACATCACTGTGTAGCAGAAAATTCCAATCAGTGTTCTAAAGGCTGTAAGTTTTGCATCCTCAAGAGCCATTTTAATTTGGTTGTATCCCGATGATCCGTCCACAAAGGAGAAAATTTCATGTGTTGAAACGATATCCACCATCATCTCTTGTATCGGTAGTGGAAACTCGTTTTTTGGACATGCCTTGTTGAAATCTCTGAAGTCGACACATTCACGGATCTGTCCATTTTACTTCTTAACAGGTACAATATTAGCCAACCATATGGGGTACTGCTCCTCTTTAACAAAGTTGTTTTCTATCA
This sequence comes from Phalaenopsis hybrid cultivar, assembly GCA_002079205.1. NCBI lineage: Eukaryota > Viridiplantae > Streptophyta > Magnoliopsida > Asparagales > Orchidaceae > Phalaenopsis > Phalaenopsis hybrid cultivar. The sequence goes on from JXCR01141613.1 coordinate 50,807, forward strand.
AATTATTCACCTCGGTGATGACTTATTTTTCTATTTCGAGGCGCATTCTCCTGGGAGCTTGTTTTATAGGGGTTATATTCTTGTCCTCCCCAAGTTTATGAACTGCAGCCTCTTATGATAGTCCTGGCATTTTGTTAATAGTGTAATCAATTTTATAGATTCCTTGTCCTTAATTATAGAACTTATAAATGTAGGTTGGGGTCGTTCTTCAATCGTGAGGTTAATCTCTTTCAATTCATCAATAGTAGATTTAATTTCCTCCTCAAATTTTGGCGAAGCAACCTCTATTAACTGATAGGTTGAGTCATCTTCTACATCAGGTCAATCCACTTCTAACTCACTAGTAACAACCATACAAATTTCAGAGTCATGGACTAGTCCGACTGTACCAAATCTGAGACCCTCTTTTGAGTTGGGAGTTCAACTTTTAGCATTCCATAGTTTTTCAAAAAGTTGAAACTTATCTTTTGGCATTTGTTTTGGTAAGTGTCCCTATTGAATTAACTTTTGAACACATAGCAAGAAGTAACTAAATCGCAATTCAATTAATTAATTAGAATCATCATCCAAATTTATATGTTTTTCAAGCTCAATAGAGGTAGAAGCAAGGTAAAAATTGATCAACTTTGAACCAACTCTACGGAATTTCTTGACCTCTGAACTCTTGACCTTTTGACGGAGAAATGGAGTGAGGGTTATAGTATTCACATAGTGGTTTATCTTATCAGACATTGTTTCATATTCATTCTTTTATGTATCTTCTAGGGATATCTCGTACTAAGTTCTCTTCTATCTTGTCATCATTATTTCATCTTCAGAACTGTCTTCATCACCAATGTTGATAGTTCGCCTAGTTCGTTCAACAATGAAATTGATCTTTCCCCATCCACATCCCCGGCGTCGACAATGAAATCAGAATCATTATATTCATAAGATCCTAGAGGGTCAAAAAGTTAATCATACAAAGTCAATGATTTGAGGATTTTCTTCCCCAAATTCGAGACAACCAATGTAGTAGAGGCAACCCCTATCCTACCCCTCGTGCTATCAATCTTTGTAGTGATGCTTTTCTTCTTCTTCTTTATCCTTGACGATGACGGCTCTCCTGACGAAACCCTCATCTCGGGCTTGGTATGTTGCGGACTCTGAATGGAGGCTTGTTTTGATGCAGACTGGATCTTGTTCAGTATTTTCTTGGATGATCTGCTCCAGAACTCATTCCATCCTTCTTCAGTATTTTTCTTGGGATTGTAGGAATGTCTCCATGATGGGCGACGGGTAAGATTTTCAGACCCGATTTTGACTTAACCGATCGACGGCCCACGGTCTTGGTGGTAGTATATTCAGTAGTGATCACTGCGATATCAACTCTGTTCCTTAAATAAAACCAAATGGTATTGCGAGCAGGTGGCACTCCTGTTGTCTTGTGGGACTGTCTGGCGGATTTGACGCCCTTCAAAATTTCCTTCTTCATGCGAGGAGAAATTGCATCTCCCATTCGTTTAAGTAACTCGCTAACAGAACATTTTTCTTTCGTAGCAAGCCTTCTGAAAATTGCACTAACTTGAGTGATAGGAGTAAACTTCTTTCTCTCCTCACCGTGTCTATGAAGCGACGGTAATGCGGCAGCGATCCTTCGGATACTCTCACATCCCTTGGTATCTGTCAGAGGATGGAATCTACTTCCTCACAGGACTTGATAAATTTTTGGTAACACTTCTTCAACTTGATGAATCTCCTCCTAAACGAGTGTCTCCTTGGGAGTGTGGGCTTTAAGGGCCCTCCAAACATTTCTATTACGGTTCCTCCTTTGACTTCGTGTCAGCGGTACATTCCTTGAACTTGATCTGATTTAAAACACTAGTGGTGGGATAGTTAATCCCTCTGTTTGATCCTAATTAATCATCACTTCTTTCCCCTTAGCAGCAGTAGAGCTAGTAGGTTTGACGGGTGTCGCGATGGCAGTAGTTTTAGACTTCTTGTAGGTAGGGAAGTTTTGAAGGCAGTTCAGGTTGAATTCTGCTGACGACTCCTGTGTTTATAGAGCGGCGATCTTCATTACCACAAGTGGGGCTTTCCCATGGATGACCTCAAGATCTTCAAATCTAGTTCTAAATTTGATGGTAGGAGCAAGGTTGCGGGCTTCTTGACTTGTCGGCAGGTTGCAGGAAAAGATCAGCGTTTGGTAGGCCATTGCAGCAGGCTTGAAAATAGAAAATTTCAGGGTTAGCTATATGACCAAAAACTTAGTAATTTTTGGTGCAAGCATTAAAAGTAGAGGTTGATCTGTAGACCAGGCGAGTCTTAATTTATGGGTATTTTAAAATTTTATTTAAAATTTAATTAATGTAAGAAAATCTAAAAGTGCGCGCTGCACACAATGATTTAGTTTAATTTACGGAATAGCAAATCAAATTTGGAAGGGAGATGTGAAGTATTTTAGGACCCAGTGCGGGACCTATTAGTGGCAGAAAATGCTCAGGTGGAACTAGTCCACCGACACACCTATTAAGGGGTCTGACCCCACATGAAAATTTAAATAATCATTAATGGCCTTCTGAACCCCTCCGTTCAAAGATTGTTGAACAGCTAGTCCTGAAGTCCAAGGAGTTGGCTGTACCTTCCAAAGACAGAAATGGGTAAAGTATGCCAACTGAAGAAGGGTAATTTTTTCCAAGAACGACATGGACACATTACCGATGTGTAAAAATAATATTTCTTAAATTATATGGAGAGAAAAACTTGTCCCCAGCGGAGTTGCCAGAAGCTGCCGCCGCTATTTTTGGGTGGAGGGAGTTGCCCATAAGAAGCTGTCGGTCACCATAATTGAAATCCCTTTGCTCGCTTTGGAAGGACGTTTTGATTTACATATGTATTTAGTTTTAGAAAAATATGAAATCAAACTGACCCCATATTTTTCATAGTTTAAATTATAGAGCGCTATACCTCAAATCCTATATCTATCCTTAAGGATAAACACAAGACTTGAGGATGAGGCTCGATCAAATAAACTAAGGAATATATGACATCCGTTTGGTCCGCAAAACCTTTATATTTGCCGACAAGTTCCTCTATTTAATATAAAGGATTAAATAGGGTTTATATTAAACTGGGTTCGGACATGCTTCTTATAAGGGCAA
>JXCR01141613.1:57766-74220 GCA_002079205.1 Phalaenopsis hybrid cultivar
CTTAAGACCTAGGTGAGTGTCTTAATTAGTTTTGAAAAGGTTAAGCTTTAAGTAGTCATGATTCATGATTTGGATTGTATTTGAAAATCAAGATAGGGGTATTAAATTCATTAATTATTGACTTCAAAATTCATACCCCTAAGTCCGGGATCAATTAATTTTAATAAACTTCCAAATTTTAATAATTTATTAATCTTAATCAAGAAAGTGAAATTGCTTTCTACCAATTAACCCCTTGTGTTGCAAATATCAAATAAATTGATTAAGAACAGAGGTTACCTATTTTCCCTCCTAGGATTAAGCCTAAATGTTAATTAAGGCAAAATCTCCAAAATAACACATTTGCCCCTAAGGCTCTAAACTTCATAATTTGTCAAATTCAATTAAAATGACTTTGAAATTTTTATCCTACCTCCTTCATGGGTCAATTAAGACATCAGAGGAGAAAATGTGATTTTTCAAAATTTAATTTATTTTAATATATATAGTTTTAATGCATAAATAGGATTTTTCAAAGAAAATTCATAACTTGACCAAGGTAGATTATAATCCCCTGAAATGTTTATTGAATGTATATCTAGACCAGATAAGCCTTCGGATAAAATTTCATAATTTTTTGAATTGTCTGTGATTTATTAGAATTATTTTAAGTTCTAGGCTATTTAATAAAAATAAAATTTTTTTTAGTGGTGAAAATTAAGTTTTATATTTTTGAAAAATCTCCCTAAGGTTAGAGAACTCAGAGGAGAAATTTTATATTTTTTTTTATTTTTCTTTGATTTATTAGATTTATTTTAGTGAAAAACTCATTTTTAGCTTTTAAAAATTATTTTTAAGCTTTAAAATTTAATACCTTTATTAAGAAAATCAGGAAAAATATTTTAATTGTTCCTAAGTGATTAGGTAGCAATTTGGAATATTTTTATGAGTTTTATTATTTTTGTGATTTTTATGGATTTTTTTAATTATTTAAATATATAAAATAGGCTAAAAATCAAGTTTTTATTTTAAATATCATTTTATTTTTAGAAAATACCCATAATCATAGAGAACTCAAAAAACTAAATTTCATAATTTTTTGAGTTATATTTTGATTTTTAAANATCTTAAACGACCAACCTAAGAAGACTCTCAATGAAAATCAGGAAATATTATCTTCAAGGAATTTCAAAGGGTAGGACTCTACAATGAGATCAGACTTAGTGGTGTGAAAGAACATTGGTTAAAATTTGGAACATTTTATTATAGAATCCAAAGGAGGAAGAACTAGGGGATGTCATGGATCCAGAGGAGAACCCCGGCGACTTCCCAAGCTATCCTAATGTTTAGCTTCAGTTTTGAGGAGAAAACTATAAGTGTTTCATCCTGCCAAATTTATTAGTTAGGGCTTACATTCGAGTGAAACGACCACACAAATAGCTTAGAGGATGTGAGGATTTAGATCGTGATAAACGACAACCTTGAAATCCTAAGACAAGTTAGGGCTTATATTGTATAATAGGGCTATACAAAGGCCTAAGGAAAAGGTGAGGATTTACGTTGCATGAGCAACCAACTTCAAAATCCTATGGCTTTGTTGTTTATATCTAAGGAAGGAAGATTGGTTTAGTTGAGGAAGACACGTTTTATTGTTGACGATGGTCGTGTTGCCCACTATGCTAGCTTCAAGCTCCTCACCGCGACGAGTTTTAGTTTTCTAGTGTGTCAAGTTATAATGTCAAATCAGATGGCCCTATGGTTGAAGTTCTTTAAATTTTATGGGGGCATGTTAAAGTTGATTAGAGCGACATCGAGTTAGGATCCTACGGTTCTCTCATTCCGGCACCACTTTTTTCTATTGGATTCACTTAGTCCAAAATTAGGATCCTACGGTTCCCTCTTTCCGGCATCACTATTTTCTATTGGATTCACTTAGTCCAAATGATGGGTCCTACGGTTCCCTCGTTCCGGCATCACTATTTTCTATTGGATTCACTTAGTCCAAATGGTTTGCGGTTCCCTCGTTCCGGCATCACTATTTTCTATTGGATTCACTTAGTTCAAATGAACTTACAGGTCCCTCGTTCCGGCACCACTATTTTCTATTGGATTCACTTAGTCCAAATGAACTTACTAACTCGTTCCGACATCACTATTTTCTATTGGATTCACTTAGTCCAAATGAACTTACTAAACCCAACTCTCGTTCCGGCATCACTATTTTCTATTGGATTCACTTAGTCCAAATGAACTTACTAAACCCAACACGTTCCGGCACCACTATTTTATATTAGATTCACTTAGTCCAAATGAACTTACTAAACTCAACTTAATGAGAGTTCTAGCACCACTATTTTCTATTGGATTCACTTAGTCCAAATAAACTTACTAAACTAAACTTAATGATTTCCATAATTTCTTTTAGACCGAAGGAAGCCTCGTAAGCAATCGTAGGTTACCTCCTCCAAGGAATTCCTAATCATCCGATAGAGAAATCTTAATTTAGTTGTAGTTGTAGTTTTGTGTGATGTTTGTGATTAATTTGAGGTATTTTATATTTTAAATGTTGTGGCGGTGAATTTTATCTTGGTTGATTATAGTTTTGATTTAATTTTGGTTTTGGTTTTGGTCTTGTGGCTATCTTGATTGTTTTAGTTTTCCATGCAAATTTGTATAAGCACAAATGTATAGCATAAAAGTACAAGATAGATAATGCTAAAAATTGTAAAAAACATACCTGGCGAGTCTTTTCGTTCCACCACATGAAACTTAAAATGCATGTCAAGGCAATTTTTATAGAGGCAAAAAGTATGGTTTTGGCAGTTTTCCAACCCTATGTCATATTTTGATGGGTCCTTAGGAGTTTATATATGGATGATTTTGTCAAGAAAAACATGTTAATTTTAGTAGATCTTCAAGACATACAATATATCTAGAGAAAAAAAAAAACAAGTCTGTGCAACACTCTCGCTGCCTAGTGGAAAATCTTGAGCTCTTTTAAACTTATTATGTTGCTTAATAATTCATCCTATAAAACACCATAATGCTCAATGAACATTGATTTCTTGATTATCCCTAAGAGTAAGGTAATTATCATCTGTAATTTAATTTTGAAAATTTTTTGGGTGAAGACCCTTAAAGAGGCAAGTTGGTGTTATTGGAACACTTAACCAAATTTTAATCCTAATTGGGTTTGTAGTGTTTGAAAGATGTTTTAATTTTAAATGATGTTTACTTTTCTAATCCTTATTTAAATAAAATTTTATTTAACATAAGTCACTACTAAGCCCTTAAAACCTAGGTGAGTGTCTTAGTTAATTTTGAAAAGATTAAGCTTTAGGTGTTAATAAGTCATGATTTGAATTTTATTTGAAAATCAAAATAGGGGTATTAANATTGGGGAGTTGCCCGTAAGAAGCTGTCGATTACCGGAATCGACATCCTGTCACCCGCTTTGGAAGGACGTTGAAGTTTACATACAATTAATTTTAGAAAAATATGGAATCAAACTGACCCAATATTTTTCATAGTTTAAATGAAAGAGCACTGTACCTCAAATCCTGTATATCTATCCCGAAGGACAAACACAAGACTTGAAGATGAGGCTTGATCAAATAAACTAAGGAATATATGACTTCCGTTTGGTCTGCGAAACCTTCATATTTGCCGACAAGTTCTCCTATTTAATATAAAGAATTAAATAAGATTTATATTAAGCTGGGTTCGAACATGCTTCTTATAAGGGCCGGCCTCTATAGTTAATTACATCTTAAATGATCAAAGTCACCTAAGAAGACTTTCGATAAAAATCAGGAAACATTATCTTCAAGGATTTTAAAAGAATATGACTTTAAAATGAGATCGAACGCAGAGGTGTGAAAGGGGATTGGTTCAAATTTGGAACATTTTATTGTAGAATCCAAAGGAGGAAGACTAGGGGATGTCATGGATCCAGAGGAGAACTCCGGTGACTTCTAAAGGAGGAAGAACTAGGGGATGTCATGGATCCAGAGGAGAACCTCGGTGACTTCCCAAGCTGGGTGAATGGGGATTGGTTCAAATTTGGAACATTTTATTGTAGAATCCAAAGGAAGAAGAACTAGGGGTTAGGATTGGTTCAAATTTGGAACATTTTATTGTAGAATCCAAAGGAAGAAGAACTAGGGGATGTCATGGATCCAGAGGAGAACCTCGGTGACTTCTAAAGGAGGAAGAACTAGGGGATGTCATGGATCCAGAGGAGAACCTCGGTGACTTCCCAAGCTGGGTGAATGGGGATTGGTTCAAATTTGGAACATTTTATTGTAGAATCCAAAGGAAGAAGAACTAGGGGATATCATGGATCTAGAGGAGAACCTCGGTGACTTCCCAAGCTATCTTAATGTTTGGCTTCAACTTTGAGGAGAAGTAAGAGGAGAACCCTGGTGACTTCCCAAGCTATCATAATGTTTGGCTTCAGTTTTGAGGAGAAATATTTAGGTCTTAAGGAGAACCTCAGTGACTTCCCAAGCTATCATAATGTTTGGCTTCAGTTTTGAGGAGAAATATGAGAATCCGGTGACTTCCCCAGCTATCCTAATGTTTGGCTTCAGTTTTGAGGAGAAATATTTAGGTGTTTCGGAATATTTTATTGTAGAATCCAAAGGAGGAAGAACTAGGGGATGTCATGGATCCAGAGGAGAACCCTGGTGACTTCCCAACTAAAGGAGGAAGAACTAGGGGATGTCATGGATCCAGAGGAGAACCTCGGTGACTTCCCAAGCTGGGTGAATGGGGATTGGTTCAAATTTGGAACATTTTATTGTAGAATCCAAAGGAAGAAGAACTAGGGGTTAGGATTGGTTCAAATTTGGAACATTTTATTGTAGAATCCAAAGGAAGAAGAACTAGGGGATGTGGGGATCCAGAGGCGAACCTTGGTGACTTCCCAAGCTATCCTAATGTTTGGCTTTAGTTTTGAGTTCAGAGGAGAACCCTGGTGACTTCCCAAGCTATCCTAATGTTTGGCTTCAGTTTTGAGAAGAAATCAGAGGAGAACCTCGGTGACTTCCCCTAAAGGAGGAAGAACTAGGGGATGTCATGGATCCAGAGGAGAACCTCGGTGACTTCCCAAGCTGGGTGAATGGGGATTGGTTCAAATTTGGAACATTTTATTGTAGAATCCAAAGGAAGAAGAACTAGGGGATATCATGGATCTAGAGGAGAACCTCGGTGACTTCCCAAGCTATCTTAATGTTTGGCTTCAACTTTGAGGAGAAGTAAGAGGAGAACCCTGGTGACTTCCCAAGCTATCATAATGTTTGGCTTCAGTTTTGAGGAGAAATATTTAGGTCTTCGGTGACTTCCGAAGCTATCCTAATGTTTGAGTTCAGTTTTGAAGAGAAATATTTAAGTATTTTGGTCCTGCCAATTCAATTAGTTAGGGTTTACATTCATGTGAAACTATCACACAAATTGCCTGGAAGATGTGAGGATTTAGGTCGTGACAAATGACAACCTCAGAATCTTAAAACGAGTTAGAACTTATATTATATAGTTGGGCTACACAAAGTCCTAAAGATAAGGTGAGGATTTACGCTGCATAAGCAAGCAACCTCAAAGTCCTATGGTCTTGTTGTTTAAGTCTAAGAAAGGAAGATTGATTTAGTTCTGGAAGACACGTTTCGCTGTTGAAGATGGTCGTGCTGCCCACCAAGCTAGCTCCAAGCTCCTTTCTGCGACGAGTTTGAGTTTTCTAGTGTTATTATGTCAAATCAGGTGGCCCTATGGTTGAAGTTCATTAAAATTTATAGGGGCATATTAAAGTTGATTAGAGCGACACCAGTTAGGATCCTACAGTTCCCTTGTTCCGGCACCACTATTTTCTATTGGATTCACTTAGCCCAAATAAACCTACAAAACTCAACTTAATGAGTTCGAAAATTTCACTTAGATCGTGAGAAGCCTTCTTAGCAACCATAGGTTACCTCCTCCAAGGGATTCTCGATCATCCAATAGAGATGTCTTAATTTAGTTGAAGTTGTAGTTTTGTGTGATATTTGAGTTGTTTTATATTTTGAATGTTTTTGCAGTGAATTTTATCTTGGTTGATTTTAGTTTTAGTTTTGGTTTTGGTTTTGTGGCTATCCTAATAATTTTAGTTTTCATGCAGGGTGTGTTATTGTTTAGCATGCAAATTTGCATGTATAAAAGTACAGTATGAACGTACAAGAAAGGCGGTGCTGAAAACTGTAAAAGCGCACATGGCGAGTCTTCTCATTCCATCACCTGAAACTTAAAAGGCATGTTAAGGTAGTTCATGTAAAGGCAAAAAGTAAGCTTTTGGTAGTTTTCCTAACCCTATGTCATATCTTTGGTGGGTCCTTAGGCGTTTAATAAAAGGTGATTTTGTCAAACAAAATATATTAAGTTTATTAGATCTTCAAGGTATCCAACAGATCTAGAGAAAGAAGCAGGTCCGTGCTACTCTCTCCCTGCCTGGTGGAAAATCCAAAGTTCATTTAAACTTATTATGTTTCATAATAATTCATCCTGTAAAACACCCTAATGCTCAATCAACATTGATGTATCGATTACCCCTAAAAGTAAGGTAATTATCATCTGTATAATTTTGAAAATTATGCGGGTGAAGACCCTTAAAGTGGCAAGTTAGTGTTATTGATACACTTAACCAAATTTTGGTCCTAATTTGAGTTGTAGTGTTTGAAAGTCGTGTTAGTTTTAATTGATATTTACTTTTCTAATCCTCATTTAAATAAAAACATGATTTAGCCTAAGTCACTACTAAGCCCTTAAGACCTAGGTGAGTGTCTCAGTTAGTTTTAAAAAGGCTAAGCTTTAGGTGGTCATAAATCATGATTTCAACTTTATTTGAAAATTAAAATAGGGGCATTAAATTGATTAATTATTGACTTCAAAAGTCATACCCCCACGCCCTAGGTTCATTTTATTTTAATAAACTTCCAAATTTTAATAATTTAGAAATTTATTAACTCTTCTCATTTTATTTTAATAAACTCCCAAATTTTAATAATTTAGAAATTTATTAACTTATCTTTTCAAGGTTGGTTTCTACCAATTAACCCCTTGTGTTTCAAACCTCAAATAAATTGATTAAGATCAGAGGTTACCCATCTATCAATTAACCCCTTGTGTTTCAAACATCCCAAAAAATTGATTAAGATCAGAGGTTGCCCATTTCCCTCCTTGAATTAAGTCTAAATGTTAATTAAGGCTGCTTGTGTTTCAAACATCCAAATTAAGATCAGAGGTTACCCATTTGCCTCCTTGAATTAAGCCTAAATGTTAATTAAGGCTAAATTTCCAAAATTACATATTGGCCCCTAAGGCTCTAACACTTCATAATTTGTCAAATTCAAATCAAATGACGTTGAAATTTTTATCCTACCTCATTCATGGGTCAATTAAGACATCAAAGGAGAAAATATCATTTTTCAAATTTTAATTTAATTTATATAATTATTTTTATGTAAAATTGGGATTTTCCAAAGAAAATTCCTAACTTGACCAAGGTAAGTCCTAATTCCTTGAAATTTTTACAGGAGGTAGCCTTTGGACCAAATTTCATGATTATTTGAATTTTATTTGAATTTTAAGAATTATTTTAAGTTGTGGGTTATTTATTAAATATAAAATATTTAAAATTGGAAAAATTAAGTTTTGTATTTTTGAAAAATCCTCCTTAGGTCAGAGAACTCAGAGGAGAAGATTTTATGTTTTTTTTTTAATTTTATTTGATTTATTGGAATTATTTTTAGTGAAAACTCATTTTTAGTTTTTAAAAATCATTTTCAAGCTTTAAAATTCAATATTTTTATTTAGAATACCACGAAAAATATTCCAATTATTCTTAAGTACTTAGGGAACAATTTAGAACATTTCCATGAATTTTATTATTTTTGTAATTTTTAGTGATTTTTAATTATTTAAATATTTAAAATAAGTTAAAAATCAAGTTTTTGTTTTAAATATCATTTTATTTTTAGAAAATACCTCTAATCACAGAGAACTCAAAAAATAAGTTTTTATAAATTTTTGAGTTATATTTTGATTTTTAAGAAATCATTTAAGTGCCAAAATGATATTTGTCTATTAAAAATCAACTTAAGTTATCAAATGAACTCAAAATACTTTGAAATTTTTATGGTGAGTTCTCTGGATCTTAAATAATAGTAGAGAACAAAAATCAAGTCATTTTGTTTTTTGTATTTTTCAAAATTATAAATCTTAGTGGTTTAGGGTTTTTAAAAATCAAGTGTATTTTGAATGACTTGGCTAATGAAAAATTTTCCCAAAGGTTCTCTCAACATAGTAAACCTTCGAAAATTTTCTTGGATTTTTCTAAGCAACATGCTAATTTCGATGATTATTTCAAGCAAATAATGCACATAAACTTGAAAAGTGTGATCCTCTGTCTAAGGACTTTCTCTGACTTTGGAAAAATAAGAGAATGTTTCCATTGACAGAGGCTACAACATGCAAAAAATTTAAGCTATGGTGATAAGTCTAAATGCATGGAGAATCAAAAGAATCAAATCAGTGTTTAATTAATTAAAAATAAAATATGCATCACATGGACTTAAAATTATTTTCACGTTATTCTACTATGTTCACTGAGCAAGAGGGTATTTTTGTTTTATTTTTGTGATTTTTCTACACCAAGATATGATTTTTTATGTTATGGGTATTTAAATAAATAGGAAAAATCCCTATTTATCTATTTGAACAGCGCGTGCTGACTAGATCCTAGGCAGCTCCGAAGGCACGTGTGGCGTGCTCTGGTTGGACACCGCCATCCATGTACCTACTGACTCGGCCCGAAGTTTATGTTTCAAAGCTTTGTCTGGCTCGATCTCCTCCGTCCATTCGGTACACGCTTGATCAAACAGCTCTCTGTCATCATGCTCGACAGAGTGATCCTGTGACCGTCCAAACTAAAACTTTAAGATCTCAGCCTAGACTTAACCAAATCACTTTGGGTTTGATCCTATGGACTCATCTTAGTGAGATGAACACATCCATACGATAATAATGTAATTAAATTAAGCCTAATTAAATGGAGAGTCAAAATAGGCTCGGGAGGGAAAGAAGTTTTATAACTTTGCTCTGAGAAGTGAATCTTTGATCAGAGAGTTTTGGTACATTCATTGTGTTCCGAAGATGCTAGGTATTGAGTCTCTGGTCTTGATGTGAGGTTTAGATATGATTTTGATCACGTCCGGATTTGGGTGTTGGTCTAAAGCTATTGTAGAGGCTCTGTGAGAGGGCAATTTGATGGGGCTTTAGCTCCTTTCATTGTTGTGAAGGTGTGGGTGAGTTTAATTAGAGTTTTTTTGGATTGTGGAGGTGTGGAAAGTTTTGTCTTGTCTCCGGCAAGGTTTTGAGCTCAAAAATTAGGCTCCGGGAAGGGGATTCAGGGTAATGTGATGGTTGGGCTACACTGAGGAGGTCTCAAAGAAACTTTGGGATCAATTTATGGAATTCTCTTAGAGTAATTTTTAGCTCTCCCTTTATGGCTTTGAAGGGGAGCATTTTATAAAAATGGCCTTAAGCTTGCTGTCATGGCCAATTGCGGGGTGAAATGTGCTACCTAGGTGGAGGGCAGAGAGGCTCTAAGCTTTAAGTTGGATGATGTGGCCTATAGGTTTTAATTGGGTTTAATCCCATGGGAGTGGCTCTTTGTTTGGCCATTTTCCAGTCACTAGGCTGGTTTGCCGGCCAGGGGGAGGCGGCTAGGAGCTCAGGGAACCCAGGGGAATATGTCACAGCAATTTAATGATTTTAGACTTTGTTTTAGTAAGGGTATCTAAAGCATGTACATTTTTTGGAATAAAATCCCTTAATTTGGGGTACTTTTGGTCCATGGCTTAGTTTATGTGGTTAGATCGGTTTTGCCTCAGTCTTAGGGTCTAACCAATGGCTGAGGTGGAGTTAATTTGATGACTTTGTGGTTGTTAGGCCATCTTTAATGCATAGGTTCAATGTGGGTTCAAGTGATCAAAGTTTATGTTTGGGCTAGGTTAGCCATATCAATTATCCTAATTGACTGATCAACATTGTGTAGATGATTGTTATGAAGATTTTTGGTGAAGAGTTGAAGTGATTTTGAGTTCAATTGGTAGGTCAATTTGAGAGATTTTTTAAATTTGGTCAATTTGGGCATGTTGGGATAGACATGGGTCTAGTTTAGCCTTGGGCTAAGTCCAAATTAAATGTTTGACATGATCAAGGAAGGTGTTTTGAAGATTTTTCATGGAGGGATGGAGTGGAAATTTTGGGGCTAAGGCCCACAATATGGTGAAATTTGAGGACACGGCCAATTTGGGGCAAATTTGGGGCTTTTTGGACTTAGATTGAAATCAAATGAATTTGAGGTCTCACCAAGGCCAATTAAAGGTCAATTTTGATGTGTGGGGATGTTATGAAGATTTTTCAACACAAATTGTGGCAAATTGAGTGGGCTATGGGTTCAATTTGGTGGAACCAAGTCATAGGGCCAAAATTGGGTTTTTGGTTTAAATCAAAATTGGGTCCAAATGGTGGACTAATTGAGCTTGTATTCAGTCTAGATTGGTCATATCAAGAGTGAATTTGAGTTTAGAGTTGAAATAGGGGTATATTGAGACCAATTGGGTAGACATTTGGAGTGATTTAGGAAAAATATGGGCCTTTAAAGAGCAATTTGTAGGTTTTGATCAAAGATGATCAAATTGGCCAAATTGGGGCATGTGATAGTTGATAAAAATGAAATTGGGAATATTTGGAAGGTTTTGGGAATTTTTGGAATTTTTGATATTTCGGAGCTGGTAATTTAACCAACTTTTGTGATTTTGGGTAGTTTGGGTGTTTTTAAGGTGTTTGAAGTGATTTTTGAATCACGTTGGGTATTTTGAGTGAATTTAGGAATTTTAGCAAAATTTGGGATCCCAAAAGTATCTAGGTAATTTTGGAGAATTCAGGGGCAAAATGGTAGGTTGGGTATCTTGGTAGAGTTGGAGTACCAACCACCATTATTTCAAAAGCTAATCTGTTGCAATATTTGATGACCCGACCCACACTCTCTAAACATCTAGCAAGATGGTCGATGATCTTATTACAGTTTATATAACTTTTGTTCCTTTCTGTGCTATCAAGGAAAAGATTTTTGCAGACTTTCTCGCTGCACACTCACCTCCAGCTGGGTCCCCTCTTAATGATGAACTACCATATGAGCATGTACTACAAATGGAATTCTCCAGTGCGCAACACTAGGAAATGTACTTTGACGAAGCTTCGTTAGCCATAAATGATAAAGTATCAGGCACAGTTATACCAAGGAAAGCAGGTATTGGATTGATCTTATCACTCCAGATAAGGATATGTTGAGGTTCTCATACTATTTGACAGAGCCATGTGCAAACAAAAAAGTAGAATATGAAGCCTTAATCAACGAATTAGAGTTGGCAATCTCGATGGATATAACATACATTGCCATCTATGGTAACTCACAACTCGTCATCCAGCAAGTCGTCGGACAATACAAGATTTTGAAACCAAGAATAGCAGAATACCATCAGTATACGATGAAGTTGCTAGAACAATCCCCAATGTAGCTTTCTACCAGATTCCTAGGTGAGATTATGCCCATGCTGACACTTTAGCAAAACTTGCAAAAAAATTAGCATGTCCCTCGGAGGATTCCTTTGAAATCATAATACAAGGAAGACAAGTTTTGTCTCGGATTGACCTTGAAACTCTACACAAGCTTGGAAAAGAAGAGTAAACAATAATTACAGTTACTGATATCAATGAAGATTGGCTTAAGCCATTAATAGAATATTTGCATGGTGGAAAGCAAGCAAAGGACAAGTCCGGAGCACATCACATTACAAAAAGGGCTACGTCATACGCTCTAGTAGGTGATGCCCTCTACAGGAGATCGTTCGACCAAATGTGACTACGATGTTTAAGCAAAACAGAAGCACTGAATATTGTCAAAGAAGTATATGTCAGATTGTGTAGCGCTCACCAGTCAGGGCCGAAGATGAAATTGAAGATCAAAAGGCTCGGATATTATTGGCCAGCAATGATGTTAAACTGCATGGATACAACCAGAAGATGTCACCAGTGCCAAGTGCATGGGTTGGTCTTACACCAACCTTCGAATGTGCTACACGCAATCGTTGCCTCATGGTCATTGGAGTGTTAGGGCACAGACAAAATAGGTCTGATAGACCCTCGAAAGGATACAGATTTATACTTGCCACTATAGATCATTTCTCCACATGGGCAGAGGTTGTACCATTACGAGAGGATACAACACAGCATGTCGTTCACTTCTTCAAAAGCCAAATTGTCTACCATTTTGGAGTACTGCGAAGAATAATTTCCAACAATGGGACAGCCTTTAAAAGCACAAAAATCAATAATTTCTTCAAATGACATGAGATATATTGGAGATACTCTACAATCTACTA
The DNA here is from genome assembly GCA_002079205.1 of Phalaenopsis hybrid cultivar. NCBI lineage: Eukaryota > Viridiplantae > Streptophyta > Magnoliopsida > Asparagales > Orchidaceae > Phalaenopsis > Phalaenopsis hybrid cultivar. The sequence continues at coordinate 70,222 of JXCR01141613.1, forward strand.
TCCCAGAGTAAATGGCCTAGCTGAAGCCTTCAACAAAATATTAGTATATATTTTAAAGAAGAAGCTAACTGAAAACAAAAGAGATAGGCACAGCAAGTTACTAGAAGCTTTGTGGACTTATCAGACAACATTCAGGACTCTCACTTAGTGCACACCCTACATGCTCGTGTACGGTTCCAAGGCCGTACTACCATTAGAAGTTCAGATGCCGTCTCTTAGAGTCGTTATCGCCAACCAACCTACAACGAAAGAAAGTGCAAAACTCAGACTTGAAGAATTAAAGAGTAAACACTACAATATTTGGAACTTTATCAGGCAAAGATGGTACAAGCTCATGAGAAATCGGTCCGCCCAAGGACATTCAAACTTGGTGACTTAGTCCTCGTGCTTAAAAAACCCATTCTTGCACACTGCAAGATTGGTAAAAAATTTGAGCCAACTTGGGAGGGACCATTTATCATTGAAAGGTCTACGCAAAAGGAGCCTACCAGTTAGTGGATTTTCAAGGCAAAAGACCCATGCTGTCGATCAATGGACGATACCTGAAGACATATCATGCAACTTGCCATTGCTTGATATCGCTTGATTTGAAATTTTGAAATTTTGATTGTTCTGGGGTTATCTATTTGGCCAAACATCTGTGACCAAGTCCAAAAATTTTGTAATAAGATTAACCTCAATTTAATGAAAATATTTGAAATTACACACTTCAATTTTCTCCTTTTTCAAATTTGATATTCTACTAAATTAAATGAAATATGCACATAAATAAATGTTTTTCTCACCAACATAAAGCTAAAATTTTCTTTAATAAACACTTTGTTTTGTTCTTGTTCACGCTAAGTTTCAGCTCATTGATATTTTTCCTATTGTCTGCTAAGAAATGTTAGGCCAGAGGTTGATCTTTGCTTTTAATGATGCTTAGAACCTCGCACTCAACAAATAAAGGGTGTCGCAGGGCAGCGCCATAGACTTTGACATGGGCTTTAGTAAAGTGGACAAGGACTATGAGGGTCCCCTAATGGACGTGGTTAGTCGTCAAGAAAAGGAAAGGCGACCATCGCTGCTAAGGTTTGACACCAGAGATAGTTCCTCACTGAAGAGGAAAATTGTGATAGTACAGCAAGACCCGATGGAGGGAAGCCGTCGCCTACCGTCTATGGTAGCTATATCGAATGGAGGCCTAGTCGTTGCCAATGATGAAAGAATTCCAAATACGCCGCCACGGAGAACTTAGCATAGAAACGCTAACTGTCAAAAGCACAGGGCTTTCCTACGCGAAGAGAGAAGATGCCAAAAAGTGGCGGAGAATTTGCTCACCCATATCCCTGAGAGGAATATCTAGGTTCGAACATGAGAGAGACCTCTTTCAGCCTACCTGCTACAGAGGATGAGTCAGGATTTGTTACAAAGGTGGAAATACTACCAGCTTTAGATGTTCATTGTATGGGTTACCTAACTTGAAACGTCGAAATATCAGCACGTACGACAGCCACAGAGGCATTTGTGGAGTGTCCGGACTGCAATGTCCTCCACCTTGAGTGCTACAGTACATTAGAGGAATACGTATCCTCTAATGATGGATTTCAGACCGCTGATTACCCGTTGGATGCAGAAACAGATGTCCTGTTGGGTACAGAGCCATATATCTCATCATACGTAAAGTCATACATTCCACTGCAAACAAAGACAACACTGACTTGTATTCCCGTCAATGTTGAAATGAGGGAATATCCCTGATAGCCACCGATCATCGGTATCATAGAATACTACACGATGAGCAAGGTAAGCAAAAGGGAATTCAAATTCTATAAAGAAGTGCAAGGTAGATTCATCAACATATTAGAAGGATTAGAGCTATACACCAAGTTCTTCTCCGAGAGCAATGAACGAAATATTCTCGACTGCATTTTTTATTTGAGAGTGTTGACCTCATTTTTTGTTGAGGTTTAGTTTGTCCCATTTAGTAACCTAGGGTTTAGTCATAGGACTTTTCCTGTTGCCTATTCTTAGAAAACTAGACATGGAACCCTAACCATTAGAAATTCTACTTTCTTCTTTACTCAACTTGGAGTTCCACATATTTCTCTCAACCACTAAAAACTTAGTGGGTGGGGTCACTGTGGGGGAAACTCAAGATGAGTCACCTTCAGGATTGCTGAACCTTAGGGTTGACCTTGGGTGTTGGTCTGGAGCTAAGTCACTCACTACACTCACCTACACTCACAATCACTCACAACCTTGAACTCAAATTTCTAGCCTAGATACCTTGATCTTTTGGGATACTTATGTAGATGCTCCCCTAAACCTACTAGCCCTAGGGCTATGGTCTGGCTAGAACCACTACATAGAGGACCCAAGATACTCATGTAGATGGACCCTAAACCTACTAGCCCTAGGGCTATGGTTTGGCTAAGACCACTATGTAGAAGACCCAAAAGGGGTTTCCTTTGGTGCATGGCTTATTGGTGATGATTGGTACCTCAACTCTACCAAAATACCCATCTTGGCCTTTTACCATAAAACACCCCCAAATTACCAAAATACCCCTCTTGGACCCAAAATTCCAAAATCCCAAAAATTCCAAAACACCCCCCAAATTACCAAATACCCCATCCATAGCTCAAAAACCCAAAAATTTCAAAAATTCCCAGAAAATCCTAATAAATCCCAAATATTCCCAATTTCATTTAAAAAAATCCCAAAAATTCCCATAAAATCCTAATAAATCCCAAATATTCTAGCTTAATATCCCAAAAATTACAAAAATTCCCAAAAAATCCCAATAAATTTCAAATATTTCCAACAAATCCCAAAAATTCCAAATTCCCAGAAAATCCCAATAAATCCAAAATGTTCCTAATTTCATTTCTTTCAACTACCACATGACCCAATTTGGCCAATTTGACCATCATTAACCAAAATCCCCAAATTGCCCTTTAAAGACCCAAATTTCTCCAAATCCAACTCAAATGTCTATCAATTTGATCTCAATTGACCCAAATTTCAATTCTAAAATCAAGTTAACTTTCCATATGATTAAATTAAACCAAATTCAAGCTCAATTGGTCCATGATTTGAGCCCAATTTTGATTTGGGTCAAAATCCCAATTTTGACCACATGACCTAATCTCTACAAATTGAACCCATAGCCTAGTCAATTGGCCTCAATTAATTTTCAAAAATCTTTATAACATTCCTATACATCAAAATCAACCATTAATTTACCTTGGAGAAGTTTCAAATCCATTTGATTTTGGCATAAATCCAAAATTCCCAAATTTAGCCCCAAATTGGCTAAGTGCCCAAATTTCACCCAATTGATTGCCTTAACCTCCAAATTAGCATTCAATTCATGTTGAAAACTCTTCATGAGGTCCCTATTGACCATTTACAACAATCAATTCCTACTTATCCCGAGGCTAACCCAAGCTTGACCCAAGCCTAGCCCAACATGACTAAATTGATTAAAGTTCAAAATTCCCTCAAATTGACGCTTCAATTGAACTCAAAACCAATTCCATCCTTCACTAAAGTTATTCCTTATGATCATATACAACAAATAAAATAATTAATTAGGCCAATTGACATGGCTAGCCTAGCCCAAACTCAAGCTTTGGTTATTTGCACTGACTTGGACCCTTTCACCAAAAATTGACTTAACCATGTCTAAGCCACCAAAGTAATGATTTCANACAATCAATTCCTACTTATCCCGAGGCTAACCCAAGCTTGACCCAAGCCTAGCCCAACATGACTAAATTGATTAAAGTTCAAAATTCCCTCAAATTGACGCTTCAATTGAACTCAAAACCAATTCCATCCTTCACTAAAGTTATTCCTTATGATCATATACAACAAATAAAATAATTAATTAGGCCAATTGACATGGCTAGCCTAGCCCAAACTCAAGCTTTGGTTATTTGCACTGACTTGGACCCTTTCACCAAAAATTGACTTAACCATGTCTAAGCCACCAAAGTAATGATTTCACAGCCA
>JXCR01141613.1:76133-96086 GCA_002079205.1 Phalaenopsis hybrid cultivar
AATTTTGGAAACCTTGCCTTAATTAACATTTAGGCTTAATTCAAGGAGGGGAATGGGTAACCTCTGATCTTAATCAATATATTTGATGCTTGAAATACAAAGGGGTTAATTGGTAGAAACCAATCTCACTTTCTCAATTAAGATTAATAAATTCCTAAATTATTAAAATTTGGAGGTGTATTAAAATTAAATGATCCTGGACTTAAGGGTATGACTTTTGAAGTCAATAATTAATCAATTTAAATACCCCTATCTTGATTTTCAAGTAAAATTCAAATCATGAATCATGACTACTTAAAGCTTAACCCATTTCCAAAACTAATTAAGACACTCACCTAGGTCTTAAGGGCTCAGTGGTGACTTAGGCTAAATCAAAATTGACTAAATGAGGATTAGAAAAATAAACATAAAAAAATCAAACATCCTTGAAACACCACTAAGCCCAATTAGGATTAAAAATTTGGCTAAGTTCCAGAATTACACTAACTTGCCCTGTTAAGGGTCTTTACCCACATAATTCAAATTAAATGATAAACGATAATTACCCCTTTCTTTGGGATAATTGAGACATCGATGTTCACTAAGCATTAAGGATATTTACAGGATGAACTATTAAGCAAAATGATAATTTTAAATGGACTCGAGGCTTTTCACTAGTTGGTGAGGGAGAGGCATGGACTTGTTTCCCCTTCTTAACTTGTTGGAAACCTCAGAGGCCTATTAAACTTAATATTCTTTGCTTAAGGAAATCATCCTCAATCAAACTTTTAAGGACTCACCATAATATGACATAGGGTTAGGAAAATTTTGCCTTTCCTGCTCTTCTTAAACTGTTTTAACATGCATTTTAAGTTTCAGGTGGGTGGAACCACCAGAACTTACCTTTTCTGCTCTTCATAAATTTCCTTAACATGCATTTTAAGTTTCAGGTGGTGGAACGTACTTTCCTGCTCTTCATAAACTGCCTTAACATGCATTTTAAGTTTCAGGTGGTGGAACGAGAATTCGCCAGGTACGCTTTTACAGTTTATAGTACCGTCTTTCTTCTGCCTTTTCCTTACATGTTCCATGCCTGCTCTTCATAAACTATCTTAACATGCATTTTAAGTTTCAGGTGGTGGAACGAGAAGACTCGTTTTAACATGCATTTTAAGTTTCAGGTGGTGGAACGAGAAGACTCGCCAGGTACACTTTTACAGATTTTTTTTTTTAGCATTGCTTTTCTTGTACTTTCATACTGTACTTTTATACCTGCAAATTTGGGCTTCATATAAAATGCCCTGACATGCATTTTGAGTTTCAGGTGGTGGAACGAGAAGACTCGCCAGGTACACTTTTACAGGCTTCATATAAAATGCCCTGACATGCATTTTGAGTTTCAGGTGGTGGAACGAGAAGACTCGCCAGGTACACTTTTACAGCTCTTCATAAATGCCCTAACATGCATTTTAAGTTTCAGGTGGTGGAACGAGAAGACTCGCCAGGTACACTTTTACAGTTTTTCAATTGTTTTTCTTGTAGTTTCATACTGTACTTTGATACCTGCAAATTTGCATACTAAACAACGATCTCACCCTGCATGAAAAATAAAACCACCAGGATAGCCACATACCCAAAACCAAAACTAAAATCAACCAAAATAAAATTCACCGCCACAACATTCAAAATATAAAACAACTCAAAATTTTAATACAAACCCATACAAAACTCGCCACAACATTCAAAATATAAAACAACTCAAAATTTAATCACAAACATCACACAAAACCCGCTACAACATTCAAAATTCTACAACATTCAAAATATAAAACAACTCAAAATTTAATCACAAACATCACACAAAACTACAACGCTACAACATTCAAAATATAAAACAACTCAAAATTTAATCACAAACATCATACAAAACCACAACTGAACATGCAAAATATAAAACAACTCAAAATTTAATCACAAACATCACATAAAACTACAACTTCCGACATTCAAAATATAAAACAACTCAAAATTTAATCACAAACATCACACAAAACTACAACTTCATTAAATTAAGATGTCTCTATCGGATGATCAGGAATCCCTCGGAGGAGGTAACCTACGGTTGCTAACGAAAAAATATAAAACAACTCAAAATTTAATCACAAACATCACACAAAACTACAACTTCAACTATTCGAAATATAAAACAACTTAAAATTTAATCACAAACATCACACAAAACCACAACTTCAACTAAATTTAAATATAAAACAGCTCAAAATTTAATCACAAACATCACACAAAACTACAATTGCAACTAAATTAAGACGTCTCTATCTGATGATCGAGAATCCCTCAGAGGAGGTAACCTACGGTTGCTAACGAGGCTTCCCACAGTCTTGATGATCGGGAATCCCTCGGAGGAGGTAACCTACGGTTGCTAACGAGGCTTCCAATGGTTTAAATGAAATCAAAATTTAATCACAAACATCACATAAAACTACAACTTCAACTAAATTAAGATGTCTCTATCGGAATCCCTTAGAGGAGGTAACCTACAGTTGCTAACAAGGCTTCCCACGGTTTAAATTAAATTATGGAACTCAGGAAACCTACGGTTGCTAACGAGGCTTCCCACGGTTTAAATGAAATTATGGAGCTGATTAAGTTGGGTTTAGTAAGTTCATTTGGACTGAGTGAATCCCACAACTTCAACTAAATTAAGATGTCTCTATCGGATGATCGGGAATCCCTCGGAGGAGGTATGGTTGCTAACGGGGCTTCTCACGGTTTAAATGAAATTATGGAACTCATTAAGTTGGGTTTGATAAATTCATTTGGACTAAGTGAATCCAATAGAAAATAGTGATGCCGGAACGAGGGAACCGTAGGATCCTAACCGGTGTCGCTCTAATCAACTTTAATATGCCCTCATAAAATTTAAAGCACTTCAACCATAGGGCCACCTGATTTGATATTATAACTTGACACAATAGATAATTCAAACTCNCTCCCTGAGCAAAGAAGTGACCAATGTCTGGCCGGTCAGCCACCTTGGTGGCTGGAAAAGGGCTAAAACCATGGCCAAGATAAGGTATTTTCACCCAATTCAAACCCAAAGGCCAAATCAGCCCAGCTGCTCATTGGAGCTTCTCTGCCCTCCACATAAGCAACCAAATGCACCCCTCAATTGGCCCTGACAGCCAGCCTAGGCCATTTTATTTAAAATCCCCCTCCATGGTAAAATGGGGAGAGCTTGAAATTCTTTGGGGAGACTCTGTAAAACTTCTTCAAGAGCTTCCTGGAGACCTCTTGAGCTTAACCAAACTTTCCTTAGCCACTCAAATCCATTTCTACAGTTGAGTTTTGGAGCTCAATTTCAAGGCCGAAATAGGACATCCTCCAAACCTCCAGCAAATTCAAATTAATTGCACCCACACCATCCCAACATCAAGAGAAGAAAATCCCTCATAAAAGCCCCATCAGTCGATCACCCTAAGGTGGACTTCGACTAAACCCCCAAATCGGCCTTGGTCGAATTTGGGTCTAGGCATTTCACCACAACCAGAGGATCCATCCCTAGGCTTCTGGCATCCACATAAAGCTTCTACAAGCATCTAATTGAGGCTACCCCTCTTGGACCAAGGTATTCAAAGTTAAACCTAAATCGACTCTTTTAATTGTTCATGAATATACTGTCATATTAATAGTTGATCAACCTTATGGATGTGTTCTACCAGTAAATACGAGCATTTTAAAAAATATATCACTCAATTTCGTTAACAATCGAGGGAGATATTAGCGTTTTAAAATGGACGGTTTTCGGGTTCAGTTCATTTGGGACGATGACCCGTGATCGTTAGATCGAGCGTGTATTGATCGGATGGCCCTGATCGCATCTGACAGACCGCGGTCCGAGACGGGCGGGAATGAGCTGGCTGGCAGCGCCAATCACGCAGCGCCACGTGGCCAGTTCGACCCTTACGAGGTTGACATGGATAAGTAGGAAAATAGGGGCATTTTCTTATTTATTTAATCCCCAAAACTTCAAAAATACATAACTTTGTGTAGAAAAGTCAAAAAAATAAAATAAAAATACTCACTTGCGCAGTGAACAGAGCAAAATAATGTGGTAATTTTCAAGTCCATTTGATGCATAAAATATTTTTAATTAATTAAACACACTTTGGAATCATTTGATTCTCCATGCATATTGACACATCACCTTGGCTTGAAATTTTGGCATGTTACCCTCTGTCAAGGGAAACATCCTCTAATTTTTCTAAAGTTAGAGGAGGTTCCTATAGAAAGAGCCTCGCTTAAGCGAAACATCCTCTGATTTTTTTAAAGTAAGATAACGTTTTTATACAGAGATCCATATTTTTCAAGTTTTTTTCATATTATTTCCTTAAAATAATCATGGAAATTAGCATATTTGTTATTAAATGCCAAGAAAATTTGGGAAGGTCCACCATGACTGGACAAGCCTTTCGAAATAATTTCATGGGTAAAGTCATTTAAAATACACTTAAATTTTACAAACACTAAATCACTAAAATAATTAATTTTGGATTAAATATTTTCATGGTTCAAGTCATTTAAAATGCCCTTAAATTTTACAAATACTAAATCACTAAGATAATTAATTTTGGAAAATTTAAACATTTAATTAAAATGCACTTAAATTTTACAAACACTAAATCACTAAGATAATTAATTTTGGAAAATATAAACATTTAAAGGACTTGATTTTTTATCTTAACTGTGATTCATGATCCAGGGAACTCATCATAAAAGTTTCAAAATATTTTGAGTTCATTTAATAACTTAAATTGATTTTTAAAGATAGTCATCAAAGTTTCAAAATATTTTGAGTTCATTTAATAACTTAAATTGATTTTTAAAGATAAATTTATGATCTAGAGAACTCACTATAAAAAGTTCAAAATATTTTGAGTTCATTTGATAACTTAAGTTGATTTTTAAAGATAAATATCCACTCTTAACACTTGAATGATTTTTTAAAAATCAAAATATAACTCAAAAAATTATGAAACTTAGTTTTCTTAACACTTAAATGATTTTTATAAAAATCAATATAACTCAAAAAATTATGAAACTGGGTTTTTTTAGTTCTCTGTGATCAGGGGTATTTTTTTAAAAATAAAATAATATTTAAAATAAAAACTTAATTTTTGGCCTATTTTAAATATTTAAATAATTAAAAATTCATAAAAATCACCAAAAGTAATAAAAACTCATGTTTTTTCTAAATTGCTTCCAAATCACTTATGAACAATTAGAATATTTTTCCTGATTTTTTAAATAAAGATATTGAATTTTAAAGCTTAAAAACTTTTAAAGACTAAAAATGAGTTTTCACTAAAATAATTCCAATAAATCAAAGAAAAATTTGAGAAATATGAAATCTTTTTTAGAAAAGGCTAAAAATGAGTTTTTCACTATAAAAATTCCAGTAAATCAAAGAAAAATCAGAAAAATCCTAATCACTTAGGAACAATCAAAATATTTTTCCTGATTTTCTAAATAAAGATATTTATTTTCAAAGCTTAAAAATAATTTTTATTTAAAAGGCTAAAAATGAGTTTTCACTAAAATAATTCCAATAAATCAAAAAAAAAATATAAAATTGGCTAAAAAATGAGTTTATCACTAAAATAATTTCAATAAATCAAAGAAAAATATGAAAAATATAAAATTTGCTCCTTTGAATAGTAAATCAAAGAAAAATCAAAAAAATATAAATTTTCTCCTCTGAGTTCTCTAACCTTAGGAAGATTTTTCAGAAATACAAAACTTAATTTTTCACTACCTAAAATATTTTATTTTTATTAAATAGTATAGAACTTAAAATAATTCTAATAAATCACAAAAAATTCAAAAAATCATGAAATTTGATCCAGAGGCTTCTCTAATATAGGTATACCTTCAGTAAAAATTTTAAAGGATTATAATTTACCTTCGTCAAGTTAAGAATTTTCTTTAAAAAATCCTATTTTTGCATTAAAATAATTTTATAAATTAAATTAAATTTTGAAAAATCACATTATCACCTCTAATGTCTCAATTAACCCATGAATGAGGTAGGATAAAAAAATTCAAAGTCATTTGAATTGAATTTGAAAAATTATGAAGTGTTAGAGCCTTAGGGGCAAATGTGCAATTTTGGAAACCTTGCCTTAATTAACATTTAGGCTTAATTCAAGGAGGGGAATGGGTANCAGCACGACCATCTTCAACAGCAAAAAACTGTCTTCCTCAGCTAAACCAATCTTCCTTCCTTAGACCTAAACAATAAATCCATAGGACTTCAAGGTTGCTTGCTTATGCAATGTAAATCCTCACCTTATCTTTAGGCCTTTGCATAGCCCTGCTATACTATATAAGCCCTAACTCGTCTTAGGTTTCCGAGGTTGTCGTTTGTCATGACCTAAATCCTCACATCTTTCAGGCTATTTGTGTGATGATTTCACACGAATGTAAGCCCTAATTAATAAAATTGGCAGGATGAAACACCTAAATATTTCTCCTCAAAAGTGAAGCCAAACATTAGGATAGCTTGGGAAGTCACCGAGGTTCTTCTCTGATCCATGACATCCCCTAGTTCTTCTTCCTTTGGATTCTACAATAAAATGTTCCAAATTTGCTAGATCCATGACATCCCCTAGTTCTTCTTTCTTTGGATTCTACAATAAAATGTTCCAAATTTGAGAACCCATGACATCCCCTAGTTCTTCCTCCTTTGGACTCTACAACAAAATGTTCCAAATTTGAACCCGACATCCCCTAGTTCTTCCTCCTTTAGATTCTACAATAAAATGTTCCAAATTTGAACCAATCTCTTTCACACCTCTATGTCTGATTTCGTTGAAGAGTCCCACCCTTTGAAATTCCTTGAAGATAATTCAACCTCTACGTCCAATTTCGTTGAAGAGTCCTACCCTTTGAAATTCCTTGAAGATAATTTTTCCCACACCTCTACGTCCGATTTCGTTGAAGATTCCTACCCTTTGAAATTCCTTGAAGATAATATTTCTTGATTTTCTCTAGTCCTTCTTCCTTTGGATTCTACAATAAAATGTTCCAAATTTGAACCAATCCCCTTTCACCTTAGTTCTTCTTCCTTTGGATTCTACAATAAAATGTTCCAAATTTGAACCAATCCCCTTTCACCCTCCTCCTTTGGATTCTACAATAAAATGTTCTAAATTTGAACCAATCCCCTTTCACACCTCTATGTCCGATCTCATTGAAAAGTCCTACCCTTTGAAACTCCTTGAAGATAGTATTTCCTGATTTTTATCGAGAGTCTTCTTAGGTGTCGATTTCGTTGAAGAGTCCTACCCTTTGAAATTCCTTGAAGATATTTTTTCTTGATTTTTATCGAGAGTGATTTTGTTGAAGAGTCCTAACCTTTGAAATTCCGTGAAGATAATATTTCTTGATTTTTATCGAGAGTTTTCTTAGGTGGCTTTGGTCATTTAAGATGTAATTAACTATAGAGGCTTGCCCTTATAGGAAGCATGTCCGAACCCAGCTTAATATAAACCTTATTTAATTCTTCATATTAACTAGGGGAACTTTTCGGCAAATACAAAGGTTTCGTAGACCAAACGGACGTCATACTTTCCTTAGCTTATTTTGATCGAGCCTCATCCTCAAGTCTTGTGTTTATCCTTCGGGATAGATACAGGATTCAGTACAATGCTATTTCATTTAAATTATAAAAAATATGGGGTCAGTTTGATTTTATATTTTTCTAAAACTAAATAAGTAAAATGCTCTTTCATTTTAAACTATGAAAAATATGGGGTCAGTTTGATTTCATACTTCAACATCCTTCGAAGCGGGTGACGGGATTTTTGATTCCGATGACCGACAGCTTCTTACGGGCAACCCCACAAACAGGGCAAAGGGATTTTGATTCCGACAGCTTCTTACGGGCAACCCCACAAACCAAACATAAAATAATCGCCGACAGCTTCTGGAAACTCCGCTGGGGACAAGCTTTTCGCTTCATAAAAATCAAGAAATATTATCTTCACACATCGGTAATATGTCCATGTCCTTCTTGGACCAAATTACCCTTCTTCCGTTGGCATACTTTACCCATTTCTGTCTTTAGAAAGTATTGCTAACTCCTTGGACTTTAGGACTAGCTGTTCAACCATCTTTGAACAGAGGGGTTCAGAAAGCCATTAAGGACTCTTTAAATTTTCATGTGGGGTCGGACCCCCAATAGGTGTGTTTGTGGACCAGTTCCGCCTGGGCGTTGTGCGTTGTAAAGTTGGTCCTGCACTATGTCCTAAACTTTGCATTTCTTTGTCTCCTTCGGGTTTGAGTTTGCTTTTCTGTGAATCAAGCCATGTTCTTGCACCTCTTCACACTTATTCAATTTGCTAATTGCAACTCTTAGATGCTTTAATCATAAGTGAATAAAAAATTTGAAAAATAAAATAATAAAGAATGCCCAGTTTATAAGACACGTGCGTTAATTTGAGTACTTCTGTCGAAGCTGCAAGACACGGGACATCGCTGACTTTCAAAAAATTCTTCAAATGACAGGAACAATGTCTTCGCCAAAGTTCATATTTTCTTTCACCTCTGGAATGGAGTTCGCTATCAATAGGGAGGAACTGTCTGACCTAACAGTTATTATGTTTGGACAAGGGTTCGATGATATTGGAGTTAAGTTCGGGAAGGTGGTTGTCATAGTGATGAAGTTTGAAATAGATAAGTCTGTGGAGCCTATTGTAGAGTTCAACTTGAAGTCTACCAAAGAATTCTCCCCTTCAAAGGTTTTGATTGAAAAGAGCCCTACTAGTCTTGAAAAGTCTGTAGTTGGGAGTGTTGAGATTACTCCGAGAACTGTTTTTACTCCTACTACCGGATACACTATCACCGTGTCAACTGTTTTTCCGAGGAAGGGAAAAGAAATTCTCCGCGAGGAAGTGTCAGTTGACGCTTATGCCCCACTCTTTTTGGATCTGAGATTGGGTCCAATTCAAATCCTGCACAACTGATAAAGGCACAAGAAAGAAGGCGCGGCCAGGAAATTTTGAAATTCAAACAGCCTCGACAGTCCCGCCAACAACAGACACAACAGTATGGCCAGTCTAGCCAACAACCGCCTCAGGGAAGATCATACCAAGCAGAGAATAAGAGGATATCCATGGCAGAATGACAAAAAGTGGTGTATTCCTTCAAAGAGGAAGTCGTGTTAAAGATATTCCATGAATTGCTAAAGGAACAAGGATTTAGTCTACCAAAGCCGAAAAAGCCAGAGGAAGTCAATATGAAAGTTCACCCTCAATATTGTCCATACCACCGCTTACTCGGCCACACCATAGAAAATTGTTTTGTCTTCAAGGATTGGCTTGAGAAGAATTTCAAAAGTGGAAATATAATGATCTTGAAAGAGTATTTGAAAGAACCTGAAAAAGGTTTCATAAATATGATTTCGGTTGATTCAATTAACTTCTACACAACCACATCAGTGCTCAACAAAAGAAATGACACTCTTCAGAAATCCCCAATTGACCTAAAAATAATCAAAAAAAGGTCAATCTACGCTAAGCTGGAGAGACTCCGAGCCAATCTTGCGCGATTATCTGAAGAACAAGGAAAATATATGAATGATGAAGATTACAATGTGCCATATTACATGGATGAAGGATTAACGAAAATCAATGTCATCGAGACCCAGGCCAAGTTATCTGCACGTGACGCTCCATCTTCTAGTGTGGAGAACGCCGCGGATGACAGGCAAGGGCCCACCCAATAAAGGGACGAACAGTTCAATCATCTCGAAAAGAAGATCGAAGAATTGAGGACCACCATGATTTCAATGCAAAGACAGTCACAATCACCGCAGATGACACTTTCAGAAATGAACCAACCAGAAACCATTCATATTGCAGATGAAAGAAAAGAATTCACCTCTGATGAGAACAACCGAAGAAATACTTTGTCCAAAGTGTCATTCCAGAAAATGAATTTAAAAAAATGGTCGAGCAGGTTTGGGGGGCTTAACCCAGTCTAGGGGTGGTGCATTGATTTTAAAGGGTAGACCTTACCCGGAGGAGTTCGATGCCATACCCTACACCAAGGGTTTTGTGTCACCAAACTTTAAGTTATTTGACTGGACAGGAAATCCCAGACAGCACATAGCAAATTTCCGAGCCAGTTGTAGGAATACAAGAAACAACGAAGCTTTACTCTGTCAACAGTTCGTTAGCAGCCTGTCAGGAGTTGCTTTCGATTGGTATGTCGAGTTGCTCAACGAATCGGTGAAGACATTTGATGAGTTAGAATAGTTGTTTGTAAAAAGATTTGTCGGAGTGTAGCATCATATTTCTATTGGAGGTCTCATGATGGAAAAACAAAAGCCTAACAAGACTCTAGTAGATTATATTTTGAGGTGGAGAAACCTTAGCATGAAATGTGAACCTCAGCTGCAGGAACATCATGCGATTGAGATTTTACTCAAGAGCATCCATGGGCCAGTAGCTTTCATGCTTAAGGGACTCACTATCAAGTCTTTTGAGAAGTTACTCAACAAAGCTAACAATCTGCAAGAAGAAGTCAAGCATATGGATTCTCATGAGAAGGCCCAGAAGTCCAGGATAACCAAGATATTTGAGAAGAAATCTGGGACAGTTGTTGTGGTTAGCAGGAGAAAACGATAATTTCAAATTCAAGCAGAGCGACGTCAACTAACCTTCAAACATCCCCGTCAGAATATTCAGCAATCATCTCAGCAAAGACCTTACCAGACATATGAAAGACAAGTTCCAATCATGAACACTCGATTAAATGGGATATATTCTTTTAAAGATGAAGCAACAAAAAAGATCTTTCGCAGTCTGATCAAGAATCCTGAGTTCAGCTTACCTAAGCCGAAGAAGCCTAATGAGGCCAACAAGAAAGGACATCTGAGATATTGCCCATACCATAGATTCATCGGGCACACCATAGAAGAGTGTTGCAGTTTCAAAGACTTGCTTGACGTTCAAGAACGGGGACGTAACAATCCCAGAAGAATATTTGAAAGAAACCTGAAAGAGGTTCTATCAATATGATTTCGGTCGATTTGTTTGTTCTAACCCATTCGTTTGTAACTGCCAACAAATGAAATGCCTCTTGGCTACTATTGTATTACTATTTTTGTTTAAATGAGAAATTAGCATGATCAATGTTAGTCTATCCCATCCCTCCCACCGCAATTAATGAAAAGAAAAGTTGCTGTTGTTCAAGATTGTGCAATATTTAAAAAAAAACTGATCACCTCGAAAAGAGAATTTGGATGTTTTGATAAGACTGTGACTTCAGGGGAGAATGAAATTAATGTCCTAATATCTGAGTCATCAACTTTAAAGAATTCAGACAGGGTCCTAAGTTGATTTCAAAATAAGATAGTGTGGTTGAAATATGAATAGTTGACTTAGGATATCACGAGCCTTTTAATTTCCTGCCATGTGACTGGGTCCTAACTTTCAAACGAGTTATAATATCCCAGAATTTGACTTAAGAAACATTTGAGGATATTAGTCAGGGGAGTTTCGACATTCAAAATCTTTAAAAGAAATATATTCCACCAGATATAGTAATTCTGAGAAAACAAAGGGAGCAAAAAAATTGTTGTGTGAAAATTCCCTGAGAAGAAGCTTGAGGTGAGCATAAAATCAAAATTTGGTGTCTGAATTAAGACATTCAAAATCTTTAAATCGTGCTCTACCAGATATAGTAAATCTCAACAACACATGAGAAAAAATCAAAGCAAAAGAAAAGTTTCCCTGAGAAGAAGCTTGAGGTGGACGTATAATCAAAAATTGGTGTCCGAGTTTCCCCTGATTAATGAAACTTAAAATGCTCTTTAAAAAAAAATTCTTCTGATATCATATTCAAGAAAAAGTTCAATGATCTTAAGTCTTTTGGTCGGTTATTAATTGACTCAGAAATATCTTTGGAAACGAAAAATGTTTTGATCACATGACCAAAATTCTGAAATCTGCTTAGGCTCAGAAAGAAAGAATTAAAGACATGATAATGATATTAGCAGTTAATGGAAATTCAAACCTGAAGTCTTATCCTTCAATGTCCAACAAATACAACTCCAACTTCAACTCAAAGAACGTTAGAAAGATTTCTCAAAGACAACTTCAACAACATTTACATAATCTGCAATAAATCAAATGATGACTGCTACAAACAAAGCTACGAACTTACTGCCCCTTCAGCCATGGTATCCGTAGAAATAACACAACTGTTATGTGTACTTGAAAAAATATAGTTCTGATGGCACCTTAAAGATGGGCTATTTTCTACACTTGTCATTTGTCAGTAGACGATACTTCAAGAAGTATTGTACCTTGCAATGTTTCAGAGACAAAGACTCGTTCTTAGAAGCTCAGACGTCGTGCTTGTCTAAAACTGGGTCCAAATCCTAACAAAAAGAAAAGAAAATGATAAATTTCTCAAGTTCAAGATTTCTTACTCTTTGCTTGCATAGCGCAACTACCTTGGTCTGCACCAGTTTTCTTCATATCCTCGCGGAATTTCACATTCTGCACAAAATCTCACAAAGTTTCACAATTTTTCCTCACCAATGTCAATCTTCATAATTTCTACTAGTTTCCCACGACTTGGAAACGCGATATTTTAGAGGATGAGGATTTTACATCTGATTCTGCATTGCTTAGCAATGATTCACATGATATTTTAGATCAGAATTTCAGATCTGATTCTGCATTGGTTTGCAATGATTCACACGATATTTTAGAGGATGAGGATTTCACATCCGATTCCGCATTGCTTTGCAATGATTCACACGATATTTTAGAGCATGAGGATTTCACATCCGATTCTGCATTGCTTTACAGTGGTTCACGCGATATTTTAGAGGATGAGGATTTCACATCCAATTTCGCATTGCTTTGCAGTGGTTCACGTGATATTTTAGAGGATGAGGATTTTACATCTGATTATGCATTGCATAGCAATGATTCACATGATATTTTAGAGGATCAGGATTTCACATCTGATTCTGCATTGCTTTGCAATGATTCGCACAATATTTTAGAGTATGAGGATTTCACATCTGATTCTGCATTGCTTAGTAATGATTCACATGATATTTTAGAGGATAAAGATTTCACATCCAATTCTGCATTGCTTAGCAATGTTCCATGCGATATTCCAGTGGTTGAGGATTTTACATCTGATACCGCGTTGCTCTAGGAGCTCATCCTATTGCAACCTTTCAAATCAAATTCCAAAGGTTGAAGATTTTACATCCGATACTGCGTTGCTTTAGGAGCTCATCCTATCGCAATCTTTCAAATCAAATTCTAGAGGTTGAAGATTTCACATCCAATGCCGTGTTACTTTAGGTTCTCTTCCTATTGTAATATTTCAAATCAAATACTAGAGGTTGAGGATTCTACATCCGATTCCGCGTTGCTTTAGGTTCTCATCCTATTGCAACCTTTCAAATCAAATTCTAGTGGTTGAAGATTTTACATCTGATACCGCGTTGCTCTAGGAGCTCATCCTATTGCAACCTTTCAAATCAAATTCCAGAGGTTGAAGATTTTACATCTAATACCGCGTTGCTTTAGGAGCTCATCCTATCGAAATCTTTCAAATTAAATTCTAAAGGTTGAAGATTTTACATCTGATACCACGTTGATTTAGGAGCTCATCCTTTTGCAATCTTTTAAATCAAATCTAGAGGTTGAAGATTTTACATCTGATACTGCGTTGCTTTAGGAGCTCATCCTATTACAAACTTTCAAATCAAATCTAGAGGTTAAGGATTCTACATCTGATTCCGCGTTGCTTTAGGAGCTCATCCTATTGCAATATTTCAAATCAAATTTTAGAGGTTGAGGATTCTACATTCGATTCCGTGTTGCTTTAGGTTCTCATCCTATCGCAATCTTTCAAATCAAATACTAGAGGTTGAGGATTCTACATTCGATTCCGCGTTGCTTTAGGTTCTCATCCTATCACAATCTTTCAAATCAAATCTAGAGGTTGAGGGTTTTATATCTGATTCCACGTTGCTTTAGGAGCCCCTCTTATCGCAATCTTTCAAATCAAATCCTACGATATACTAGAGTTTGAGGACTTTATATCTTATTCCGCGTTGCTTTAGGAACCCCTCCTATTGCAATCTTTCAAATCAAATTCAACGATATTCTTGAGATTGAGGGAATAAGGCCTTTGATATATTCAAGACATCCTATTCTCATCTTTTGAAATCAGTTTTTAGACCACCTTAAATGGATTATGGCATCTGATTCTTATTTCGGGATTGATACCCAAATTTCAATTCCTACCTCGGGGTCAACACTTACATATTGATTCCCATCCTTTATGAATACCTTAAATTTCATTACTCAAAATTCACTCTCTAATCCCCAGCGAGAGTCTCTACTCCTTGATTTCAACCAGATGATCACCTGCTAATTCTCCAGCATAAACAAATCACACACACAACTCTTACGTATTTCTGGGTCTACTAACTTAGGAGTCTGTATTGGTTTTTGTTGATCTCGTTGTTCAACGCCAATACGCGTGGTGTGCTTGCCCAGCACACCCCACCTATCAGGGGTCCATTTGTTGACCTTATTTTTTGTTAAGGTTTAGTTTGTCCCATTTAGTAGCCTAGGGTCTAGCCATAGGACTTTTCCTGTTGACTATTGTTAGAAAACTAGACATGGAACCCTCAGAATTAGAAATTCTACTCTCTGCTTTACTCAACTTGGAGTTCCACATATTGCTCTCAACCTCTACAAACTTAGTAGGTGGGGTCACTGTGGGGGAAACTCAAGATGAGTCACTTTTAGGATTGCTGAACCTTAGGGTTGAACTTGGGTGTTTGTCTGGAGCTAAGACACTCACAAAACTCATCTACACTCACAATCACTCACAACCCTGAACTCAATTTTCTAGCCTAGATCCCTTGATCTTTTGGGATACTCATGTAGATGGTCCCCTAAACCTACTAGCCCTAGGGCTATGGTCTAGCTAGAACCACTACATAGAAAACCCAAAATGGGGTTTCCTTTGGTCCATGGCTTATTGGTTATGATTGGTACCTTAACTCTACAAAAATACCCATCTTGGCCTTTTACCCCTAAAACACCCCCAAATTACCAAAATACCCCTTCATAGCTCCAAATTCCAAAAATTCCCAGAAAATCCCAATAAATCTAAAATATTCCTAATTTCGTTTCTTTCAACTACCACATGACCCAATTTAGCCAATTTGACCATCTTTAACCAAAATCCCTAACTTGCCAATTAAAGACCCAAATTTCCCCCAAATCCAACTCAAATGTCTATCAATTTGATCTCAATTGACCCAAATTTCAATATTAAACTCAAATTCACTTTTTATATGATTAAATTGAACCAAATCCAATCTCAATTGGTCCATGATTTGAGCCCAATTTTGATTTGGGTCAAAACCCCAATTTTGACCATATGACCTAATCTCTTTAAATTGAACTCATAGCCTAGTCAATTGGCCTCAATTAATGTTGAAAAATCTTTATAAAATTTCTATACATCAAAATCAACCATTAATTGACCTTGGTGAAGTTTTAAATCCATTTGATTTTGGCGTAAATCCAAAATTCCCAAATTTAGCCCCAAATTATCTAAGTCCCCAAATTTCNACAATTGGCGCTAGCAGCCAGCCTAGGCCATTTTATTTAAACTCCCCCTCTATGGTAAAAGGGGGAGAGCTTGAAATTCTTTGGGGAGACTCTGTAAAACTTCTTCAAGAGCTTCCTGGAGACCTCTTNTAAATTGAACTCATAGCCTAGTCAATTGGCCTCAATTAATGTTGAAAAATCTTTATAAAATTTCTATACATCAAAATCAACCATTAATTGACCTTGGTGAAGTTTTAAATCCATTTGATTTTGGCGTAAATCCAAAATTCCCAAATTTAGCCCCAAATTATCTAAGTCCCCAAATTTCACCCAATTGATTGCCTTAACCTCCAAATTGGCATTCAATTCATGTCAGAAACTCTTCACGAGGTCCCTATTGACCATTTACAATAATCAATTTGGACTTATCCCAAGGCTATTCATGAGGTCCCTATTGATCATTTATAACAATCAATTTGGACCTAGCCCAAGGCTAACCCAAAATTCCCTATTGACCATTTACAATAATCAATTTGGACTTAGCCCAAGGCTAACCCAAGCTAGACCCCAAATTTTGCCCAATTGATTGCCTTAACCTCCAAATTGGCATCCAATTCATGTTGAAAACTCTTCATGAGGCCCATATTGACCATTTAAAACAATCAATTTGGACTTAGCCCAAGGCTAACCCATGCTAGACCCTAAATTTCACCTAATTGATTGCCTTAACCTCCAAATTGGCATCCAATTCATGTTGAAAACTCTTCATGAGGTCCCAACTATTTACAATAATCAATTTGTACTTAGCCCAAGGCTAACCCAAGCTAGACCCAAGCCTAGACTGTTTGCCTTAACCTCCAAATTGGCATCCAATTCATGTTGAAAACTCTTCATGAGGTCCCTATTGCATTTACAATAATCAAGTTGGACTTATCCCAAGGCTAAACCAAGCTAGACCCAAGCCTAGCCCAACATGACCAAATTGATTAAAGTTCAAAATATCCTCAAATTGACCCTTCAATTGAACTCAAAACCACTTCCATCCTTCACGAAAGTTGTTCCTTATGATCATATACACTAAATAAAATAATTAATTAGGCCAATTGACATGGCTAGCCTATCCCAAACTCAAGCTTTGGTCATTTGCACTCACTTGGACCCTTTCACCAAAAAATTGACTNCGACTATACAGTCATACTAATGGTTGATCAACCGTATGGATGTGTTCTACTAGTAAATACAAGCATTTTAAAAAAATTCACACAATTTTCTTGACAATCGAGGGAGATATTAGCGTTTTAAAATGGACAGTTTTCGGGTCCAGTTCATTTGGGACGATGACCCGTGACCGTCAGATCGAGCGTGCATTGATCGGATGGCCCTGATCGCATCGGACGACCGCGGTCCGAGACGGGCGGGAATGAGCTGGCTGGTGGCACTAATCACGCAGCGCCACATGGCTAGTTCGACCGTACGAGGTTGATATGGATAAGTAGGAAAATAGGGGCATTTTCTTATTTATTTAATCCCCAAAACTTCAAAAATACATAAATTTGTGTAGAAAAATCACAAAAATAAAATAAAATACTCACTTGCTCAGTGAACAGAGGAGAACAATGTGGAATAATTTTCAAGTCCATTTGATGCATAAAATATTTTTAATTAATTAAACACTGTTTGGCAATCATTTGATTCTCCATGCATATTGACACATCACCTTGGTTTGAAATTTTGGCATGTTTGAGCCTCGCTTAAGGGAAACATCCTCTGATTTTTTCAAAGTAAGATAAGGTTTCTATACAGAGATCCATATTTTTCAAAAATTTTTCACAATATTTCCTTAAAATAATCATGGAAATTAGCATATTGGTTATTAAATCTCAAGAAAATTTGGGAAGGTCCACCATGACTAGACAAGCGTTTGGAAATAATTTCATGGGTTAAGTCATTTAAAATATACTTAAATTTTACAAACACTAAATCACTAAAATAATTAATTTTTGAAAATATAAACATTTAAATAACTTGATTTTTGATTTCCACTGTGAATCATGATCCAGAAAACTCATCATAAAAGTTTCAAAATATTTTGAGTTCATTTAATAACTTAAATTTATTTTTAAAGATAAATACCACTCTTAACACTTAAATGATTTTTTAAAAATCAAAATATAACTCAAAAAATTATGAAACTTAGTTTTTTCAGTTCTCTGTGATCAGGGCTATTTTCTGAAAGTAAAATAATATTTAAAATAAAAACTTAATTTTTGGCCTATTTTAAATATTTAAAATAATTAATATAAAAATCACAAAGATAATAAAACTCATGGAAATTTTATAAATTGCTTCCTAATCACTTAGAAACAATTATAATATTTTTCCTGATTTTCTAAATAAAGATATTGAATTTTAAAGCTTAAAAATAATTTTTAAAGGCTAAAAAATAAGTTTACACTAAAATAATTCTAATAAATAAAAAAAATTAGAAAAATATAAACTTTTCTCCCCTGAGTTCTCTGACCTTAGGGAGATTTTTCAAAAATACAAAACTTAATTTTAACTACCTAAGATATTTTATTTTTATTAAATCGGCCAGAAAAAATAATTCTAGTAAATCACAAAAAATTCACAAAATCATGAAATTTGATCCATAGGCTTCTCTAATCTAGTTATACCTTCAGTAAAAATTTCAAGGGATTATAATTTACCTTGGTCAAGTTAGGAATTTTCTTTGAAAAATCCAATTTTTTGCATTAACTAATTATATAAATTAAATTAAATTTTAAAAAATCAAATTATCACCTCTGATGTCTCAATTAACCATGAATGAGGTAGGATTAAAAAATTCAAATTCATTTGAATTGAATTTGACAAATTATGAAGTGTTAGAGCCTTAGGGGCAAATGTGTAATTTTGCATTGGAATTGAATTTGACAAATTATGAAGTGTTAGAGCCTTAGGGGCAAATGTGTAATTTTAGAAACCTGCCTTAATGAACATGTTAGGCTTAATTCACAAGGAGGGAAAATGGGTAACCTCTAATCTTAATCAATTTATTTGATGTTTGAAACCCAAAGGGGTTAGAGGGGAATGGGTAACCTCTGATCTTAATCAATATATTTGATGCTTGAAATACAAAGGGGTTAATTGGTAGAAACCAATCTCACTTTCTCAATTAAGATTAATAAATTCCTAAATTATTAAAATTTGGAGGTGTATTAAAATTAAATGATCCTGGACTTAAGGGTATGACTTTTGAAGTCAATAATTAATCAATTTAAATACCCTTATCTTGATTTTCAAGTAAAATTCAAATCATGAATCATGACTACTTAAAGCTTAACCCCTTTTCAAAACTAATTAAGACACTCACCTAGGTCTTAAGGGCTTAGTGGTGACTTGTCAAAAAAAATGACTAAAAGAGGATTAGAGAAATAAACATAACAAAATCAAACATCCTTGAAACATCTAATTAAACAAGGATTAGAGAAATAAACATAATTATATCAAACATCCTTGGAACACCACTAAGCCCAATTACTAAGACACTCACCTAGGTCTTAAGGGCTTAGTGGTGACTTAGGCTAAATCAAAATTGACTAAAATTAGAGAAATAAACATAATTATATCAAACATCCTTGAAACACCACTAAGCCCAATTAGAATTAGAGAAATAAACATAACATAATCAAACATCCTTGAAACACCACTAAGCCGAATTAGGATTAAGAGAAATAAACATTACTAAATCAAACATCCTTGAAACACCACTAAGCCCAATTAGGATTAAAAATTTGGCTAAGTGTTCCAATTACACTAACTTGCGCCTTTAAGGGTCTTTACCCACATAATTCAAATTAAATTATAAATGATAATTACACCTTCCTTAGGGATAATTGAGACATCGATGTTCACTGAGCATTAAAGATATTTACAGGATGAACCATAAAGCAAAATGATAAGTTTAAATGGACTCGAGGCTTTTCACTAGTTGGAGAGGGAGAGGCATGAACCTGTTTCCCCCTCTTAACTTGTTGCATACCTCATTGGCCTATTAAACTTAATATTCTTTGCTTAAAGAAATCATCCTCAGTTAAACTTTTAAGGACTTACCATAATATGACATAGGGTTAGGAAAATTTTACCTTTCCTGCTCTTCATAAACTGTCTTAACATGCATTTTAAGTTTCAGGTGGGTGGAACTAGAAGACTCGTCAGGTACACTTTTACAGTTTTTTAGCGTTGTTTTTCTTGTACTTTCATACTGTACTTTTATACCTGCAAATTT
>JXCR01141613.1:96344-118940 GCA_002079205.1 Phalaenopsis hybrid cultivar
AAATCCTCACATCTTTCAGGCTATTTGTGTGATCATTTCACATGAATGTAAGCCCTAACTAATAAAATTGGCAGGATGAAACACCTAAATATTTCTCCTCAAAATTGAAGCCAAACATTAGGATAGCTTGGGAAGTCACTGAGGTTCTTCTCTGGATCCATGACATCCTTTAGTTCTTCTTCCTTTGGATTCTACAATAAAATGTTTCAAATTTGAATCAATCCCCTTTCACACCTCTACATCTGATTTCATTGAAGAGTCCTACCCTTTGAAATTCCTTGAAGATAATATTTCTTGATTTTTTCGAGAGTTTTCTTAGGTGACTTTGGTCATTTAAGATGTAATTAACTATAGGGGTTTGCCCTTATAGAAAGGGAGTCTTCTTAAGTGACTTTGGTCATTTAAGATGTAATTAACTATAGGGGCTTGCTCTTATAGAAGTTTTCTTAGGTGACTTTGGTCATCTAAGATGTAATTAACTATAGGGGCTTGCCCTTATAGATCTTCTTAGGTGACTTTGGTCATTTAAGATGTAATTAACTATAGGGGCATGCCCTTATAGGATTTTCGGTGACTTTGGTCATTTAAGATGTAATTAACTATAGGGGCTTGCCCTTATAGGAAGCATGTTCTGTGGCTTTGGTCATTTAAGATATAATTAACTATAGGGGCTTGCCCTTATAGGAAGCATGTCTGGACCCAGCTTAATATAAACCCCATTTAATTCTTTACATTAAAAAGGGGAACTTGTTGGCAAATACAAAGGTTTCGCAGACCAAACGGGCGTCATACTTTCCTTAGTTTATTTTTATCGAGCCTCATCTTCAAGTCTTGTGTTTATCCTTTGGGATGGATACAGGATTTGAGGTACAGTTCTCTTTCATTTTAAACTATGAAAAATATGGGGTCAGTTTGATTTCATACTTCAACATCCTTCGAAGCGGGTGACGGGATTTTTGATTCCGATGACCGACAGCTTCTTACGGGCAACCCCACAAACCGCGGGCGAAGGGATTTTGATTCCGACAGCTTCTTACGGGCAACCCCACAAACCAAACCCAAAATAATTGTCGACAGAGAGATAGAGGTCGAGCAGGAGAGTTAATGGAAATAACCTATTCCGACCCTAGAAAGTGGATGCGAGGAAAGGGTAGGATCACTATACAGTGCGGCTGCTGTTACAACTTTACTAACGATAGACAACAAAATCCTTCTAGGATTTTGAGACAAGATCAGGTGGACCCAATACCTCCCATGATAAAGTGGATGATTAAAAGAATGGTCTGATGGAGCATACTATCAGCTGACTATTTTCCTAATAGTTGTATTATAAACATATATGATGAAGGAGACTACATACCTTCGCACATTGACCATCATGACTTTGTGAGGCCCTTCTACATGGTGCCATTCATCAGCAAGAGCAACATCCTGTTTGGAAAAGAAACAGATATTATCGGCCCTGGTGAATTCAGAGGGTCCATGGAAATTCCGCTATATGTTGGTTCAGTACTATTTCTTAAAGGAAACGGAGTAGACGTCGCCAAACATTACATTCTAGGGGTGCAACACCATAGGATGTTTGTGACTTTCCGGATGATGGATGACAATAGAATGCCATACGGAATTTGACTAGACCTGGAGCTAGAAGAACTACTGTCATACGAGCTATGAAAAGGTTACACCGCTAAGCACATGCAAAGAGAACTCTTGTCGTGGAGCATGGATTAGAAGGTCAACTCGATCCGGAGCTTGCCTCACTAGAGACAGACGCTAAGAGGATTTATTTTTACTACATTTTGTTACAGCAGATTAGACATGCTCAGCCTATGATATGTACTTGGCATAGGATATTTTTGGATGTACTTTGATGCAATCAGCATAATTGTACTTTTTTAAGGCTTTGGCATACACACAATCTGTAACAATTATTGGAGCAGTTTAATGAAATCTCTTTCATAATTCTGTCTGTTTGTTCAATTGTCTTTTATGGTGTGATGTAAAAAAGCCACGAACCACATGTTGGTTTGAGATTACAATGAACAAAGAACAAAACAATAAAAACATAATAATAAAATTCAAATAAAACACTCTTTTGAAAATTAGTCAACCCACAAAAATTAAATTTTGGAAAACAAAATTTGAAAGTTAAATATAATAAAAACAACAAGAAAAGAAAATAAATTTTTTGAGTCAATTCTCTCAATTTTAAGGTCTCTTACTCTTTATTTGCACAGCATGACTATCCTTGTTTACATCAACTCTTCACGTCCTTGTGAAATTTCACATTCTACACGAAACCTCACAAAATTTTGCACATTTTCCTCAACAATGTCAGCCTTTTTCACGTGGCACATATCTATGGTTCAACACCACAAACTCTTTGTAAATTTCAATTCTCATCTTTGGAATCAGTCCTTAACTATTGATTCCCTCCTTTCGAGGTTGGTCCTTAACTTCTGATCCTCTATTTGAGATTGATCCTTAACTTTCAATTCTCATTTTTGGAATCAGTTCCTAACTTCTGATTCCCTCCTTTCGAGGTCGGTCCTTAACTTCCAATCAACCTTTTGAGATTGATCCTTAACTTTTAATTCTCAATTTTTGAATCAGTTCCTAACTTTTGATTCCCTCTTTTTGATGTTGGTCCCTAACTTTTGATCCTCTTTTTGAGATTGATCCTTAACTTTCAATTCTCATTTTTGGAATTATTCCTTAACTTCTGATTCCCTCCTTTGGAGATCGGTCCTTAACTTCTGATTCTATTTTTGAGATTGATCCTTAACTTTCAATTCTCATTTTTGGAATCAGTTCCTAACTTTTAATTCCCTCCTTTCAAGGTGGGTCCTTAATTTTTGACCATTTCTTGAGATTGATCCATAACTTCTAATTCTCATATTTGGAATCAGTCCTAACTTCTGATTCCCCCCTTCTTTTGAGGTTGGTCACTAACTTTCGACCCTCTTTTGAGATTGATCCTTAACTTTCAATTCTCATTTTGTTGAATCAGTTCCTAACTTCGGATCCCCTCCTTTCGAGGTTGATCCTTGACTTTTGTCCCTCTTTTGAGATTGATCCTTAACTTTCAATTCTCGTTTTTTGAATTAGTTCTTCACTTCTGATTCCCTCCTTTTGAGGATGGTACCTAACTTCCGACCCTCTTTTGAGATTGATCCTCAACTTTCAATTCTCATTTTTAGAATCAGTCATTAGCTTTTAATTCCCTCCTTTCGAGTTTCATCCCTAACTTCCCACCCTCTTTTGAGATTAATCCTTAACTTTTAATTCTAATTTTTGGAACCAGTCCTTAACTTCTGATTCCCTCCTTTCGAGGATGGTCCCTAACTTCTGACTCTCTCTTGAGATTGATACCTAAATTTCAATTCTCCTTTTGGGATCAATTCTTAAATTATGGTTCCCTTCTTTTGAGGTCGGTACCTGATCAAAGGAAAATATGTTGAGATTTTCATACCTATTTTATACTATTTTTTATGATATTGCACTTTAAAGAAAGGTATTTTTGATGTTTTGTTGCAGGAATGATGAATTAGGGTCATTGGAGCAAAAAGATTCAAAAAGGAGCAAATTTGGAGCAAAATGGGCCAAAATGTGAAGATTTGAACTAGGCCGTCGATGGCGCCATCGACCACACCGACGACGAGTTTTTCCCGAGAATGCAGGAAAAAATTCTCCAAAAGCCTGCCGACGGCGCCATCGACCTCGCCGACGGCAAGATCGACGGTTATGCCTACTCAAGCTTTGGATAAGGCCAAATTTTGAAGGGATGCTTAGGCAACTCTTGGGAAAGCTCATCCACAACTTTAAGAGAACATTTTGGCCGAAAATAGAAGAGTGCTAGCGGGCTTGGAGGTTACTTTTAGTGTATAGAATTTCCAATAGAGTGTAGCAAGTGTGAGGAACTCTTCAAGTGATTGTAAGAGTGGAGGGAAAGTGAGAGATTTCTTCCTCCTTGCTACTTCAAAAGAGGAAATTTGTGTGCTGTAAAGAAAGGAAGAGATTCAGAGGAACTTCGAGGAGTGTTCTTGGGGAGAAATTAGAGATAAGTTATTTACTTGTTGTAGTTTGTATGACTTTGATTTTATATATGAGTTCTGAGTTTTGTTGTGTTTTCCCCATGAGTTCTGAGTTGTTTTCTCTCTCTTTCTCCTTGTCTCGAGATTTGTGAAATGGTGATTTGAATTACTGAAGCCATAAAAATGTTTAAGAAATTGTGATCATCTTTTCACTTCAATCTTAATTTACATTCAATCTGGCCAATTTATTTGTTAAAATATGTTGAGTTTTACAACTAAAGTGAAGATTACACAATCTGGTCAATTGATCTGTTAAAATATGTTGAGTTTTACAACTAAAGTGAAGATTACATCTCAAGAATCAGGGAGGTCAAAGCCCTTAGAAATTGGGTGCAAATAAATAGGGAAATGAAATTATCGGGCATAGAATTGGAGATTTTGGAGGTCAAAGCCCTTGGAAGTTGGGTGCAAATAAATAAGGAAATAAAATTATCGGGAGTAGAATTGGAGATATTTGATTTGTTAAAATATGTTGAGTTTTACAACTAAAGTGAATATTACATCCAAGATTCAGGGATAAATTTGTTAAAATATGTTGAGTTTTACAACTAAAGTGAAGATTACATCCAAGATTCAGGGAGTAATTTGTTAAAATATGTTGAGTTTTACAACTAAAGTGAAGATTACATCCAAGATTTAGGGAGGAAACTTGGTGATTGTAGAGTGACAAACTAAAATCCTTAATTCGGTCCTATCATTTGGGTGTTGAAGTGTAGATGTTAGAGGTCAAAGCCCTTGGAAGTTGGGTGCAAATAAATAGGGAAATAATATTATCGGGCATAAAGATCAAAGCCCTTGGAAGTTGGGTGCAAATAAATAGGGAAATATTATTATCGGGCATAGAATTGTAAAAGCCCTTGGAAGTTGGGTGCAAATAAATAAAGAAATAATATTATCGGGCGTAGAATTGGACCAAGCCCTTGGAAGTTGGGTGCAAATAAATAGAGAAATAATATTATCGGGCGTAGAATTGGAGTCACTAAAATCCCCAATTCGGGTCTATCGTTTGGGTGTTGATGTGTAGATGTTAGCCCTCAGGTGAGGGGAACGTGCGAGCTCCGAAGTGAGAGCCGGTATCCTCTCAGCCTAGCCGCAAAAATAGTAACCAAGCATAGGATTAGTCAATGTTCTTTATGCTTGGATCAAAGGGTAAGGAATAGGTATGCTCCTATTTGGCACAATATAAATTGTACTAATTCATTTTATCCATTCACTATAATTTTTAGACAAGGAGAAGGATGCTTTCTTATATATTGAACATCATAATTAAACCCTAGTTTATATCATTAGTTATTTATTAGTTATTAAAATTATCTATTTATTAAACCTTCATTAGTATCATTAGTTATTTAATAGTTATTAAAATTACCTATTTATTTCAATTGTCTATTACTTTATATCATTAGTTATTTTTAGTTATTAAAATTATCTATTTATTTCAATTGCCTATTAGTGTTATCATTAATTATTTATTAGTTATTAAAATTATCTATTTATTTCAATTGCCTATTAGTGACAATAAGCCAAATTGAACGTCGTTGTTAAGATTAAAGTCTTGCTTTTCTATGGTCTTAGTTTGTAATTCTAAACTACTCCCTGTGGGATTGATATCTAGGACTCCATTAGAGTCCTATATTACTTGAGCGATACGTATAATTGTGTTGATGTATTTGACTTTAACATTATTGAATATTATATTATACATCTTAATCAAATCACATACATCTATAAAGTCGCGATCAAGGCTTTGAACGTCCTTGCTGGAAATTAAATCTTCTAGTAGCGCCATCAAATTCTTGTATTTGTCGATTTACAAAGAAGTCGGTCAAGTTTTTGGCGCCGTTGTTGGGGAGTGATTGAGTGAGTGAGTAAAATTACGATCAGAGTAACGGACAAATTAGGATTATTAGAAAATTTTTACATAAATTGCAACTTATTTTCATATTTATATTTAAGTTAATTATATTACTGAGTACTGATTTCAAATTGTATGCGTAAATTTGACATGAAAATCTTATACCCTACGATTCAGAATTAGAATGCACTGTTAGAAGGATTAAAAAATTAAGAAGAGAACCTAGAACCCGTGATTCAGAAAATTAGAACGCACTGCTAGAAGAATTAGAAAATTAAGAAGAGAACCTAGAAATTCTGATACAATGGAAAATAACCTCAACAATCAATGAATAGAGAATGAACAACAACCTAGATCCCTAAGAGGTTATGCAAATCCTATAGTAGATGAGATTCACTTATCTATCCAAAATCTGGATGTAGCTGCTAATTCATGTGAGCTTAAACATCCTATTACCTAAATGATACAAAACAATCAATTTGGAGGTACACCAAATGAAAATCCTAATTTACACTTCGTTAGTTTTTTTAGAACTATGTGCTACTTTTAAATATGACAAAGTCTCAAACGATATTGTTAGACTTAGACTTTTTGTTTTTTCACTGAGGGATAAGGCTAAGATGTGGTTAAATTTGTTAGCAACTGGATCTATTAGAACTTGGAGAAAACTTTCACAGAAATTTCTATCCAAATATTTCCCTCCATCCAAAACTGTTAAACTAAAAAATGACATAACATCGTTCTGTCAGATTGATGGAGAGTCAATATATGATGCTTGGGAGAAATTTAAAGATCATCTTAGGAAGTGTCCTCATGATTTGTTACTAGATTGGTTAATAATTCAAACTTTTTATAATATAATAGTGGGATCTCTTAGATCAATTATAGATGTTGCGGCTGGTGGTTCTTTAATGTCAAAACCTTTTGTGAGTCTTATTCATTAATAGAAGAGATGGCTACAAACAATTTTTAATGGCTCTCTGAGCGGGTAGATCCTAAAAGAGTAGCTAGTATGCATGATTTTGATGCAATATCTATGTTAGCTTCATAGATTGTTGCAATATCAAAGAAATTAGATCATTATGGGATGAATTATTTATGAACACCTCTTATGATGGAAGAAAATTCATCTGGGCAATTTGTGGATGTTCAACCTTCATATGAGACCTTAAATGCTATTAATAGACCCAACAACCCATATTCGAACAATTATAACCCGGGTTGGAAGAATCATCCAAATTTTAATTGGAATAAAAATTTTTTTACAAACCAACAATGGGCAAACAACTCAGTTAAACCATTAGGAGATTCATCCAACTAGAGAAATATTAACTATAGACCTTCTTATCCTCCAGGATTTAACAGTAACACTCAAATTAAGGAGAAGAAGCTATCTATGAAAGAGCTGATATTAAACATGTGTCAACAATTACAAAATCAAGGAAATCAATTACCGATTCAAGGAAATTAATTACAACATCAAGGAACTGCTATTAAGAATATTGAAAACCAATTAAGGCATATTGCTACTGCGCTTAGTAACCAAATATTAGGAACTTTTCTGAGTACTATGGAACAAAATCCTAAAGATTAAGGAAAAGAACAAATCAAGGCAATTCAATTACAAAGTGGAAAAGAATTAGAGACAAGAGTGCAAAAAGAAATAGAAACTAAAAAAGAGAAAGTGGATACCGAAAAAGAAAAGGATCATGAGTACCCAGATTTAGAGTATCCAGAGAAAGAGAAAGTGGATACCAAAAAAGAAAAGGATCATGAATACCCAGATTTAGAGTATCCATTTCAATGAAAATTACTGTAGAGAAACCTCCACCACAGTTTCTTCAAAGGTTAAAGCAACACAAACAAAATAAACAATTTTTCAAATTTTTAGAAATTCTTAAGAAGTTAACGATGAAAAACTTTAGAGAAAATTCCCAATTTTGTGAAATTTATGAAAGATATTCTGAACAAGAAAAGGAAGTTCACAGAAAATGAAACTGTTGCACTTAACTAAGAGTGTAGTGTAATTATTCAGAAAAAGTTTCCTGAAAAATTAAAAGATCCTGGTAGTTTCACTATACCATTTGCTATGAGTGAAAAATTTTATGGAAGATCTTTATGTTACTTGGGAGCTAGTATTAATCTTATGTCTCTATCAATTTTCAAAAGATTAAGATTAGGAGAAGTCTCACCTACTNAAGAAGTGACTTTTAACATTGTGAAATCTATGAATTACCCTGCTGTTGAAAGAGATAATGAGTGTTTTCGCATGGAAATTATTGAACATATACTGAACAAACATTTTAAAAAACATTTTGAAGATAAAAACTATTTTTAAAAAGAAGAGCATTTTGAAGAACAAATTGAAGAGAATGATGAAATTATTCGAGATAAATTAGAAAATGAAGAATTAGATTATCTTCAAGAAAGATTTGAGATGTTGGATATTACAGAAAATGCTGATAAGAATCTATTTCTATCAATTATAAAACCACCTGAACTTGAGTTGAAAACATTACCTAACCACTTGAAGTATGTGTTTATAGGAGACTCATGTACATTACCTGTTATTATATCTTCAGAATTAAATGATCTGCAAGAGCAAAGACTATTAGATACATTAAAAAGATATAAGAGGAATTAAATGATCTGCAAGAGCAAAGACTGTTAGATACATTGAAAAGATATAAGAAAGCTTCTGAATTAAATGATCTGCAAGAGCAAAGACTGTTAGATACATTGAAAAGATATAAGAAAGCTTTCATAATTAAATGATCTGCAAGAGCAAAGACTGTTAGATACATTAAAAAGATATAAGAAAGCTTTTAGAACTGTAAGAGCAAAGACTGTTAGACACATTAAAAAGATATAAGAAAGCTTTTGGTTGGACCTTCGCTGATATTAAGGGAATCAGTCCTTCAATCTGTATGCACAAAATTATTTTAGATGAATAATATAAACCAAGAGTTGATCCACGAAGGAGATTGAATCCGATAATGAAAGAAGTAGTAAAAAAGGAAATTTTGAAATGGTTAGATACTGAAATTATATATCATATTTCAGATAGTGCGTGGGTAAGTCCAATTCATTGTTTTTTAAAAAAAGGAGGAGTGACGGTTGAAACAAAAGAAAATAATGAATTAATACCTATCAGACAAGTTACTGGGTGGCGTATTTGCATTGATGAAGCAAAAGAAAATAATGAATTAATACATATCAGACAAGTTACTGGGTGGCGTATTTGCATTGATATAGACTACTGAAGCACAAGAGAATAATGAATTAATACCTATCAGACAAGTTACTGGGTGGCGTATTTGCATTGATTATAAAAATTAAACGTGTCACCAGGAAAGATCACTTCCCTTTACCCTTTTTAGATTAGATAATGGATAGACTTACTGGGCACAAATATTTTTGCTTTTTAGATGAATATACCGGTTACCATCAAATTCCTATTGCTCTTGAGGATCAAGAAAAGACAACATTTACTATCTGTTGGAACTTTTGCTTTTAGAAGAATGTCTTTTGGATTATGTAATGCAACTGCAACATTCCAGAGATGTACGATGTCCATATTTAGTAAGTTGATTGATGATGGATTGGAAGTATTTATGGATGATTTCTCTGTATTTGGAACATCATTTGACACATGCTTAAATTATCTTGAAAAGGTTTTTGAGTTATGCGAAAGAACTAATTTAGTTCTAAATTGGGAGAAATATCAATTTATGGTTGCAGGAGGAATTGTGTTAGGGCATAAAATTTTGGAAGGTGGTATGGAAGCAAACCTAGCAGAAATTCAAGTTATATCTAAAATAACACCTCCTACTAATGTAAGAGAAGTTAGGAGTTTTCTTGGAAATGTTGGTTTTTACATGCGTTATATTAAAGATTTCTCAAAAGTTACTAATCCTCTATGCCAACTTTTAGAAAAGGACAAGAAATTTGAATTTACTGAAAGCTGTTTAAATGTCTTTTTAAAAGAAAAATTAATTACAGCCCCTACTATAGTTTCACCTAACTTGGATAAACCATTTGAAATGATGTGGATGCTAGTGATTATGCTATTGGAGCTGTTCTTGGACCAAGATACGAAAAGATTTTTAAAGTGATATACTACGCTAGTAAAACTCTTAATGATGCACAAATTAACTATACTGTTACTGAAAAAGAGTTACTGAAAATTGTATATGCATTAGATAAATTCAGATCTTATTTAATTGGAGCTAAATGTGTTGTGCATACTGATCACTCTGCTATTAAATATTTGATGCAAGAGAAGAGATTGATTAGATGGATATTATTGATGCAAGAATTTGATCTTGTGGTTATTGATAGAAAGGGAACTGATAATCAAATTGCTAATTAATCAAGATTAGAAAACCATAAATTATCTAATATCAATAATGAAATTACAGATAGTTTCCCTGATGAACAACTTTATAATATTAGCGAGTGGAAAATAACATGGTATGCTCATATTGTTAACTATATTGTAAGTGATATTTTGCCACCTATGCTGACATTGAAACAACAAAGAAAATTCATTCATGATGCGAAAGCATATTTTTGGGATGAGCCTTATTTATATAAACAATGTAAGGATCTTATTATGAGGAGATGTGTACCTTATGAAGAAACTCAGCTGATCATTCAGAAATGTCATGATTCTGAATTTGGAGAACATTTTGGGATTGATAAAACAGCTTATAAAATTTTACAAGTTGGATTTTATTGGCCTACCATATTTAGAGATGTTTATAGATATATAAAAATTTTGATCAATGTCAACGAGTACGTAATATATCTAGAAGAAATGAAACGCCTCTAAATTTCATATTGAAGGTTGAGATCTTTGACATTTAGGGATTAGATTTTATGGGACCGTTTATTCCTTCATTTGGGAACTTATATATATTAATTGCAGTGAACTATGTTTCTAAGTGGATTGATGCACAAGCTTTACCTCGTTGTGATGCTAAAAGTGTTTCAAGATTTTTGATGAAAAGTATTTTCACTAGATACGGAATGCCTATAATGATTATCACTGATGGAGAATCACATTTTAGAAATAAATATATATAGAGATTGGCAGAAAATTTTAATATTATTCATAGAATCTCTACTGCCTAACATCATCAAACCAGTGGGTTAGCTAAAGTTTCTAATAGAGAGATTAAAAAAATACTTGAAAAGACTGTAAACCCTAGTAGAATAGATTGGTCCACCATATTGGATACTGCATTATGGGGTTACAGGACTGCTTATAAAATTCCTATTGGAATGACTCCTTACAGACTGATTTTCGGAATGACTTGTCACTTACCAGTAGAATTGGACCATAAAGCATATTGGGCGATTAAAGAATTCAATTATAATTTGAAAGATACTGGTAAGAAAAGATTGTTACAATTAAATAAATTAGAAGAATTAAGAAATGAATCTTATGATAACGACATAATTTATAAAGAAAAATTAAAGTTATGGCATGATCGGAAGATTAACCAAAAAAACTTTGAACCAGGACAAGAAGTTTAGCTTTACAATACTAGGCTGAACTTATTCCCTAGAAAATTGAAGTCTCGTTGGTTAGGGCCATTTACTGTGACTCAAGTTTATACTTACGGAGCTGTTTAAATTGAAGATCAGAAAATGGGAATAGATTTAAAGTAAATGAACATAGATTAAAACCATATTATGAGGGTAAAAGACCAAATATTAAATAGGTTTTAATAATAATTTAACATGAATAACACCTGAATACGTCGGGCTGACGACGTTAAACCAAGCGCTTTATGGGGGCAACCCATATTTATCTTTATTTTTATAGTAATTATAGTAGTTTTTATTTGAGATTATTGCTAGGTTATGATATTATTAAGCTCTACTATTCTTATTTACGTTTGAAACATCTTAAAAATTGGATCCATAAAGAAAAATTGGAAAGCATTCGTACCAGAGCGAAACTGTGAAAATTTTTCCTTGGGCGCCGATGACACCGCCGACGGTGGGTTTTTTCTGAGAGTCCAGACAAAATTAATGCAGAAGCATGCCGACGGTGCCCTTGAGGCCGCCGACAGAGAGACCGGTGAGATGACAGTTTCTTGTGGTCGAGTGGTGGTTTTTGACGGGTTTTGGCAGGGAATAATCTTTTTTAACTCAAAAATTTGAATTCTAATTCATATTTTCCCTCCAAAAATGAAGTGAAACTCTACAAATTCCATTCCTATGGCATCCAATTCTCTTGATAATCCCAGAATGAGAGTTTTCAATCGGTGGAAGTTTATTAGTGCGGAAGCGCAGCGAATCTTCAACAAGTTGCTGACAAAGAAAAGATTAATCAATGAACGAGGATTCGTGAATCGCAGATTGAATAATCCCACGACGGATATTGAAGAAATGATAGTGCGGCGAAGATGGGAAGTGATGTGCTACACTACCGCCGCCGTTGTTATTCCAATAGTAAAAGAATTTTATGCAAATTTACATGGAATCAACCAAAGAGTTGTTTATGTGCGAGGAAGATGGATCACTTTCACTCCTACACGGATCAATGAATTATATATGATAGAAAATGTTCTTGTATGCCACTATTTTAATTTCATCCCAACAAGAAACCAGATGAATGAAATTTATCAGTATTTAACAGACGAAACTGATGATTAGGAAACAACAGAAAATGGGTATGTTAGTTTTTCTGCAACACTCCTAAAACCCGTTTCTAAACATTGACACTTTTTCATTTCTGCGAAACTGTTACCGACAATGAAGATCAGTAAAGTTTCTAAATAAAGTGTCATTTCAAATTATTGCATCCAAATGCGTGAAGTCAGTTTTGGGCCTGATCGTTCACAGATCCACTTATGGGCTCGGACACCCCTCCACAATTTTCTCACTTTGCAGTCNCTTAATACGTCCACATTTATCTTATATTTTAAGCATATATAAAGTCGTTGTCACTCAGCCCCCCATATAAGCACCACTTTCCACCCATCAATTGGACCTGGTGGCCAGCCCAAGCTCTTCTATTTAATCAGCCCCTCCATGACCAAGAAATGAGAGTTCCAAAATCCTTGGGGAAACTCTGCCAAAATCTCAATAGAGACTCTCCAAGCATCCCTAAGCTTAATACAATCATCTTCCCCCTCTGATTCTCACTGTGAGAGCACAATTTTGAGCTCAAACTTTCAGCTCAGAATAGGACATTTCTCCACAGTCCACCAAACTCAAATTAATTGTGCACATACCATCTTTAGAGCAAGAGGAGTTGATTCCCCATCAAATCACCCTCTAAAACAGCCTCTAGGATAGCTCTAGACCAACATTTAAAATCCACCTTGATCAAAATCATACCTAGACAATTCACCATGGCTTGAGACTTCATCCGGAGGTTTGTTGAGTTCAATCAAAGATACCACAACCATCTGATTGACGTCTCCCCTCTCAGATAATGGTATTAAGCTCCAACCCCACCCCGAGCTTATTTTTAACGCTCCATGTGTAATGGCTTGATTTCATACTTGATTAACCGTATAGATGTATTCATCTTGAGTAGATGAAGGTTTAGAAATATACCCCACGTCATTTGGTTAAGTCTAGGCAAAGATCATAATGTTTTAGTGTGAACGGCTCTCGGGTTAGGTCACTTGGGGATGATGAATGGATGTCGTCCGATCGCGCGTTTATTTTGTGGACGGTCCTGATGAAGTCTAACAAGGATATGGTCCAAAAAGCACGGTACGCGTGGCAGATACGTGGTTGGCGGTGTCAAATGGCGGAGCGCCGCGTGTTCCTTCAGAGCTACCTAGGATCCAGTCAACGCCGCGCTCGATAAGTAGAAAAATATGGATTTTTGAATTATTTTAAATGCCTAAACTTCAAAAATTTATATCTTTCTCTAGAAAAATCATAAAAATAAAATAGAAAAACCCTCTTGCTCAGTGAATAGAGGAGAATAATGGGGACTACAAATAAAAATTATTTTTTTTATTCCCTATTTTTTAATGAATTAAATACCCCCTGGAGTATTTTAATTCATTATGATCAAACATTGCTCACCTTGGCTTGAAATTTTGAGGGTTATTCCTCATGATAGAGACTATGTTCTTTCATCTTTCCAAGATTAGAGGACATCTCTATGCTCCTAGCCTTAATTTTCAAGCTAAGGTGACTATTTTGGCTTGTTTTAATTATATAAATCAAAATATTATTTGAAAAATTATGGGAATAATTTTATTTTGTTTCCTATGGGCAGAAAAATCTAGGAAAAATACCATGATGTTTTCAATTATCTTGTAAATTTCTAGAATTAATTAAATGTAAATATCTTGTGTTAATTTATGTAAATTATATATTTATCCAAAATTAATCCCACATTATTCATAAAAATCATGTCTACCCACTGTAAAAATTTGAAAATTATTTGATTAGGTTCAGGTATTAAAGTTGATTTTCTAAGAAACCTTGTATTTTTATACAAAAATAATTATATTAAATTAAATATACTTGGGAAAATTATGAAAAATGATTTTCTGAGTTACTTATCATGAGAGACACTTGGGAAAAATAAAAATTATTTTCTTAGAAAATACTTAATTTTTTAGCTTTATTTGGAATTTTAAAATAATTGGAATCAATTAAAAATTCCAAAATATCAAAATATTTCAAAATGTTCTTAATTACTCTCTAATCACTTGGGACTCATTAAAATAATTTTCCTATTTTTTTCCTAAGTTAAAAATAAATTTTAAAGGCTTAAAAGTGGACTTTCCTTATTTTCCAATTAAATTAATTATAACAATTCAATTCAAAAAATCATGAAATTTTTTCTAAGTTTTTCTCTGGCCTAGGGAAATCTCTAATAATTTTCTCATAAATAAAAACTTTATTTTGGAAACTTAAATAAATCAATTTTTTAAAAAGCCTATTTTTTGTTTTTAAATAAATATTTCAATTAAATTAAATTTTGAGAAGTCCACATATTCTATTCTAATATTATAATTACCTCATGGATATGACACTCTAAACTCTCAAAGTCATTTGAATTGTGGTTAATGGGTTATGAGGTGAAGCCCTAAGGGCAAAATGGTAATTTTAGACTTGATTTCCTTAATCAAAATTTAGGATTAACTAATGGAAAGTGGGTAATTTTGATCTTAATAAGCATATTTAGATGATTGTAATATATTGGGACTCAAATGTAGAAACTCACTCACCACCTTTGAACAATATCAACAAAATCATAATTCTCTTAATCTTCATGACTTGGAAGTCAATTAAGATCAAACGATTCTTAAGTGGTGGGCTTAAGCTGGAAAGATGATAATTTACTTTTCTTAAGCCCAAAGTTAAGGATGATGTGATCAATCCATAAGAATAAATATCACTTAAATCAAAATTTTGCTAGTCACCATTCCACCTATCATGATTATTAAAGGTTTAGTATTGACATAGGCTCGATGTATACACTCAATTGATCGGATTTAGAAGACAGTATGATTTGAGATTAACATCCTTAAACACCACAAACCTGACTTTAATTGTGGGCACCCACTCACATAACCTTTAAACGAAACATCAATTGACTGATTGAGTATCTTATCCTTAGGATAATTAAATTGTCAAGTTTTACGGAGCAACGGGGTAGTCACACTTCAACCTCGGATGATTAATGGAACAATATGATAAGTCCAAAATGAACTCGGAATATTTCAAGAGATCTTCAAAATGGTCCAAGGTCATGCCTCGAGCATTTTGAAATCTATTGGACATTCTGAAAGACAACTTAGACTCGCCATATTTTTGTTCTACAATCATCCACTAGGATCTTCCAAGATTCAATAAAATCATATGTTGGGGGTTGGTAGCTAAATCTTCATCTACTCCTGCAATTTAAATTCTCTGCAAAATTATATATATGTCTTGCAAGTATTGACCTTTCAGGTGGTGGAACGAGAAGAATCGACAGGTACGCTTTTAAATTAATGCATTTACATTTCTATACCTCTTTTCTCGAGCTTGCATGTTAAACAATAATGTCACCTTGCATGAAAATCAAAACTGCTATGATAGCCATAAAAACAAAACCAAAACTAAAATCAACCAAGAAAAAAATCACTGCCACAACATTCAAAATATAAGACAACTCAAAATTTAATCACAAACATCACAAAATAATAATTACAACTAAATTAAGACGTCTCTAGAACCTATGGTTGCTCACGAGATTTACCACGGTCTAAATGAAAGTATGGAACTCATTGGGTTGAGTTTAGTAAATTTATTTGGACTAAGGCCCTGTTTGGGGCAGCTTAAAATAGTGGGCGGCGTTTTCAAAACGTCGCCTTACTGTTTGAATAACACGTTTATCCTGCGTGCTGAAAATTGTGAATTTTATTTTACGAATGACGCTGCCCGCGAGATCATATCGGCGGTCCGCGTTGCCTTGTCATGTTTTCTCCTCAAGTACCCCGCTACCCTCACGATTGCGCCTCTCGGATTTGGCATTTCTTCCTCCTTCGTTTGCAATCGAGCTAGCAGACCCGCTCCCTGCTTTGTTCGCAATTTAAGTTGCAGCTCGCCTCTCGATCAGATTCCCTTTCAGTTTCGTCTCCGTTTGGATCAATTCTCTCCAGGGAAGGAAAGAACTGTAGCCTTTTTCCTTCCTCCTCTCTGATTCGCTATTCTAGGGCTTCCTCCTCTCTTATTCACAATTCTAGGGCATCCTCTTCTCTGGTTCTGAAGTCGATGGCACTGAAGCCCTCTCTTCCTTCCCCTCTATGCCAAAAATCGCATGAGTGCATCTACCCCTTCATTGTTTGCATAAAGCCATCAAGAAGAGCGCAAGAAATCCCTTCCATTTTGCAAGCTTTGTAAGTTGAAGCTATCCCTATCTCATTTTTGGCAATTGAAACTTTTCAACTTCATTTTGGTTGAATTTTGAGTTCTTTGCCTTATCAAAGGTTTATGTAAATAAATAAGTTCAGTAAATCTTTTCTTAAGCAATCCCTATCTAGAAAAGGATTCTATAGGTATAAGGAAATAAATAAGTTCAGTAAAGATTTGGCCTTTACATGATGTAAGCTTGTATGATGCAAGTCTTTATATGATGAAAGCCTCTTTGGAACATTTGGAATAGCATGAACTTCTTATATTCAGTCAATGATGGTTTAAAAATTCTCATTNAATTGTATTCTAAAAATGACCCCCTATTTATAAGCATAAGGGATACAAGCTTAAGATTACATTCATGCCCCATCTTTATTAGAATAACAAGGGGGTTTTTCAGGTGGTTGACTGTTGTCGATCAATAAGTTTTTAGGTTGTTTGCTTTGGTTGTAGCCTTTCTTTGAACTAATTGATGAATGAACCAATCACTCTCGGGTTCGATCAGATGGGTCCTCTGCTTGTGGTTGTTGGGTAATATGGAGACCCGGTCCACCGAAATTTAATTAGCTTCATAATTAAGAATCTCACATACCGCTCACCTATCATATCTCATGTGCTGCTCACCTACTTTCTCACTTACCGCTCACCTACCTTCCAACTACCGCTCTCATGGTTTCTATAAATAACATCTTTTGGCTTAATGAAGAAGCAAAACCAAACAAGGTCAAGTCAAGTCCTCTTGAGAGCTAAGAGAAAGAGAGGAAGAGAGAGAGAGGAAGGAAGAGAACAAAATAGAGTTTCTTGCAGACGTCGAGGCGTTCGAAGGTGTAATTCCTCAAAGAAATAGTATCATCTGCAACTCCGTAGACGTAGGCAAATTTGTCAAACCACGTAAATCTGTGTGTCGCTCTGGTGTTTTTCTACCTGCAATTTTACTCATTCCATTTTTCGCTTTATTGTCGTCATTTTTCACAACTGTGGTTTGAAGGGATGATGACCGATTGACATGTCCTTTCCATCTATTACATCCATGTTTGGTCATTGGATTCCTTCAAGATTTGTG
Source organism: Phalaenopsis hybrid cultivar (assembly GCA_002079205.1). Taxonomy (NCBI): domain Eukaryota; kingdom Viridiplantae; phylum Streptophyta; class Magnoliopsida; order Asparagales; family Orchidaceae; genus Phalaenopsis; species Phalaenopsis hybrid cultivar. The sequence goes on from JXCR01141613.1 coordinate 114,247, forward strand.
TTGACATAATTTGTGTATGCATACGTAGTTCTCTGATTTCCTTGCTCCTTGAAAGCCATGATGCTATACTTGTTTAATAGATGAAATCCCAAGATTTTCGTGTTCAAGGCTGCTATAAATAGACCGCAAATGGTTCAGAGCAACACCCCATTTCTCCTTTTTTCTCCATGCGCCAAACTTTCCTCTTGTCTCTAAATCTTCTGTGTTGGTCGGCAAAGGAGTGCTTAGGGCTACACCTCACGCTAAAGAGGTGCTAATTAGGGCTCTTGAGGGTATGAGAGCCAAGGCCCAAAAAGAAAAAGAGGTAAAGAAAAAACTGGCGGAGGAGAAGGCTGCTAAGGAAACAAATAGGAAGAAAGTAGTGAAGAGCAGAAAAATTACCGATCAAGAGGAACAGACGGATGCTCTGATTCGCTCATCGAGACATAGCATAAAAAGATCTGGAAACAATCAAAGGGACGATCGATAGGGTTGTCAAATTGGCTCGTTAGCGAACAACTTGGGTTTGACTCTTTAAAAAACTCGTGTTCGATTCATTCGCTAAGTTAACGAGCTGAACACAAATACTTTTTTTGTGCTTGATATATAAACGAGCCGAACACAAATAAAGATTTATTCGTTCGTGCTCGGCTCATTTTGGCTTGAAAAACTACTCATCAATTATATATATATATATGTGTGTGTGTGTGTGTGTGTGTGTGTGTGTGTGTGTGTGTTTGTGTCTACGTTGGTGATTAGTATTTTTTTAAAAATTAATTGATAATAAGGCTACAAATATTTATAATCAATTAAAATTAAAAATTAAAATATAGAACAAAATAATATCAATTTATATTTAAATGATGTTTTCATATAAACAATACGATTTAAATCTTACCCCAACCTTTAACATTCTAAGGCTACATAATTAGGGTTGTCAAAACGACTTATTGTTTGTGAACACCTCATGTTCGGCTCAATAAATAAATGAGTCAAACGCAAACACATTTTTTGTCTTTAAAATATAAACGAGCTAAACACAGATAATGATATTTTTTAACAAGTTGATCATGAGTTGAGCCTGAGCTTGCTCGTGTTAGCTCGTTTACACTCCTAACGACCAGTTGATCCTCATGTGGAACTCTTAGTTCCCTTTGATGATCCTATGGTTGTTGTCAAAGTGTTCATCCAACCTATTTCTGAAGAGATGAACCCACCTATTGTCAAGGTCAAACAGTAAACCAGAAATGATTTACAACCCAAATCACCAGAAGTTGAACTTCCCCCTAGAGTCGAGAGACGAGAAAAATGGTGAGGATGAAGTAACTTTCACCACATTTGAGTGGAATGGATTTGTTCTTATGAAGTTTCAGTCTTATTTTAAATATTTGAGTTCTCTCATTTGTGATGCCTTTTGATGCAGCCATAAAGGTCCTGAAGGTAGATTATTTTTCGTCAGATCTCTGTGTTGATCTGCCTGAAGACGTTGTAGTCATGGATCAGACACCAGTCGGGGGTGATAGACTTCGTCAAGAGGAGTAAGAGTTGATTCACTAAGGTGGTTCTGTTAAAGTCCGTGGGAAGGTGGTTGGAGGACTTTCAATTTCTTCCAGTTCCTTTGTGTGCGTCTTGGCGAGATGGAGGAATACTTTACCTAAGTCATGACACGCCCTCAAGGAGGTGAGGTCCGAGATTTGGTCGCTTGCATGGAGAGGATGGGCCTAATAGAGGGTGAGGTTGATGCTTTGTTTGAATATTTGGCTGCTCTTCGAAGGGAGGCACTCATCCTCCAAGAGGCAATGGTGCACCTTTGTTCGGAGCTGGCAACTATTCGGGAAGCCTCCTTCTTTCTTGGCTTCAAGCGAAGATCGAGCCAGTCGATTGTTTTAAACTATAACAGTTCTGAGAAGCATCACGATTTGCTCTGATACTTGGTTAGCTATCTGGCTCCTTGTCTCTTGCAGTTCTCACTACACAAACTCCACAATGAATTCTCTGGTGCACTACGTGTTCGCTACTTCTGTCTGGTTTCCCTCTTGTTGTTGTGCTCTTCTTCTTATTGACGACATGACTCAATGCTCAGTGCAACTTTCAGAATGTTGACTCCAAATCTATCTGGGAGACACACCAAAGGAATGGAGCGTAGAAGAGAGGGCAATGAAAGAACAATAATGAACAATAGAAACATGTAAACTATATTTAAAGTGACCCCCTATTCATAGGCATATGGGGGGTACATATGTTTTTTGTTTTTTTTACCTTGGAGGCACCAACTTGTCTATTTATATGTCGTCATTTTATTTTTATTTTTTCAAATAAATCACCCTCTCAGATCACATAAAATAATCTGAATAGGAGAGGAATAAAAAATGCCTGAATATATGATGAAAATAGACAAACAAATTTTAAAAAGGAATATGGATTGCTTATGTACAATAATCCTATTGAGATAGCTCGAGAGTATACATCCAAATAAAGTTTGATCAAAATGCCTCAAAACACTATATCCATGAAGAAAATCCTTACATAAGCCACCCATAACCAGAGAATCAAAACAAACATTTTTATTATGAGATCAAGAGCACTCCCAAAGAAACATATCCCTTTGGTTAATTATATTTTAGGGGATACCCAATAATACTCTCTATAAAAGCGGTAATGCTTACAATATAATGAAATTTGGTAGATATGTCACCAAAAGGATGGTTATTTCAACCAGGAGCTTCTTGCAACCTTGAGAGCTTGTACCGAGCCACATAGGAGAGGACGAATCCCTTGTATCCACAGATGGACGACAACATGCTGATGAGCAAGGCTTAGGAAATAACCAGGTCGACTTGACAAGAACATTATTATGCTTTGAAACCTAACTGGGTCATAAGAGCAAAGGGTGAATCACTGTATCACAAATGAGAAGCCGTATATCAGCAATAAGAATCGTCGATATGACATCAATGAAGTTACAAAGGATAAATAGGCTCAAAAGGGCTCAACAAAAGGGAAGTAGAATCCCTAAAGAGATAAAAGTAGCTGGGTCAGGATACATAGATCTTTTATCCCAAGCTACTACGCTCTAAGTCTACCTGGTTGATTTTCTATCAGAATTTCCTCATTCTCTAAATCAAGGAGGCTTCAATCCATTCATCAAGGGGTGAAGTTGTTGAACGATCACGAGATTATCATGCTTCTAAAGCCTATTAGGTGCAAATGCTATGTTTAGGTGAAAAACTCAAGGATTCATGAGCGAAAAATCAACAAAAAGCTCTCCGACCTAGCAGTTTCTTCTAACACAAAATCCTAACCCTAAAATTTTTATCAACCAGACCTAAGGGGCTTTCTAAGAATGAAATTACAAGGGTTTGAAGATGTCATACCTTCGTGACGGTTGGAGTAGCGTGCTCTCGGCTTGCTCCAAGCTCTGATCTCACTCCGACGATGATGGCTCTACACCTTCCCCGACGATGGAAGAAACCCCCCTTCACAAGGAGAATTTTGAAGAAAGCTCTAAGGAAATCCCCTCGCTCCTTTGTTTTCTTCGGCAAACAAGATGACCGATGAAGAACTGGTGAGGAAGAAAAATAAAATGGAGAAAATGTAGAAGGGGAAGAAGAAGAAATAGGAAGTTCACTCCAGAAATCTCTAAATGACTCTCGACTCTCTTTTAAGCTCCCTCCCAGCTCTCACAGACTTAAAATGGTGATCCTCTCCCTAATGCATGACGTTGCCTGCTTTGCCATGCTCCTTTGCTTTGTTCCAAAGGATAATGATCACTTAGGTTCTCTTCTAACAAACAAACATCCAAAAATGGCAAAGCCCCCTTCATCCCTTAATATCTTTCCACATATTTCAAAAGAAATAGTTAAAAAGAGCTCCGTATCAGATGGTTAATGGCAGATTCTTGGGGAGCAACAGTGCCAAACGCACCAATTGGATGACTGGCGTGGTCATGCTCAAGATTCAACGTCGCCACGCCACTTCAGAAGGATCGCACATGGGATTTGGGTGTGGTCACGCCTGAGGTCTAGATAATTATGCCCAAGCTTTCTATCTGGTAGCACGGCTACGTTGCCCTCGGGTGTGGTCACACCTTTTACGGACATTGTGAGCCTCATGAGTACCAAGCATGATCACGCCACTCTGGAAAGTGTCTCGTCCAAGCTACAATAGGGTGTAGTCACATCTGTTTTGGTCGTTGTCAAGTCAAGGGCAAGGTGTGGCCACGCCCATTCTAGACATTTGTGTCCACTCTTTATTAGAGTTGCAGGGGTTATTTTAGCATTTTACACATGCGGGTTAGATATCCGCCGGTGGGGTTTTCCTTGACGGGTGGTATTCTGTTTCAGATCGGTTCAGTTGCAGTCTTTCTAGGAACCAAAAGGTGAATGACCTGATCGATCTCGAGTTCGGTCAGATATGTCCCCTAGTTGTGGTCTAAGGGGATGCTGACCGACCGACGGATCCTTCCATCCGTTACTGCTATATTCATGATGAAGATTCCATTAAAAAAAGAAAAAAAAATTAATATCACAAAATGATCCAATTTTTTTTATAAATATAGTAACATTAAAATTTAAAGGGCCTTTTTTTTTTAATTCGGAGAATCGTAGAGATATATTATTAATATTGCACTCTCTATGCTCTCCTCCCCTCTTACGCTCTATTTTCTTGATCCATTGTCAAATATAAATTCAATAATATATATATATATATATATA